>ML779138.1:298926-309687 GCA_009831015.1 Picea engelmannii
TGTGTGTGATTGTTTATTTATTACTGCTCATTATTGGATAATAATTCTACATTGATATAACATTTGAAGAAAAAGGATTATAATTACGTTATTACTGATTCACCCCCCTCTCAGTAATCCAATAGAATGAATTTGATTGCCCTTTGGCTTTCTTTGCCTGGTATTCTATAATTTCACTAGCCAGATTGTCCGACAATATCTTGGCCCAGTCGAAAGAATATCCTTCCGCTACTGTGTGTATAATGGGTACCCATGGTAGAAAGAAATGGGTTGTGTTCTCTTTTCCATAGAGTCTACACGTCATCATGGCTATATACATGAACTGTGGTTCTAGCATTGAGATTGAGTATATGTCGTGAGAATCGGCTCTGAACTTTTCAGGGTATGAACATCAGTCCTTGATCAATTCGGAAAGACTCTTTCCATATTGATCACACTCCTTCTTGTTAAAATTCACTAGAAAATTGGCATTATAAATTAAGTTTTGCGTTGAAGACAGTTTATACATCACCTGTATGTGTTCCGACCGAAATGAACCAACAACTACCTTCTAAGAATTAAATATAGTTCTAGTTGGGATATCGACATGATCCAGTGCCCATTTAATCATGTCATTGTAGGGTAAAAGACTCGGCCTTGTTGCTACCTTATGCATCTTTAACTGAGAAATAGTCTTGTATTTGGTAGATAAGTCTTCCTTTTCATTGTCGCTTGAATCATTAGGGCAGTTTACTAGCTCGTACTGTAGGATGTTGAATACATTTGTCTAGGTTTTAACTGTGTTTATACTTCTGGGTGAGGTGACGAAGATAACCTCTGAACTCTGGCCTGAACTCTCACTAGTTGCTTTAGCTGCTTTTCGTGGCGGCATGGTAGCAGTTCTTAAAAAAACTATTATTTGTCACAGAAAATGCACAGGACTAAGTATCTCGTTAAGCAAGCTCTACTAAAATGTTAATGTAATTGAAAATGAAAAGATATTTCTTGCCTTAGACGCCTCAACTTGCATATACCTCCATTGAAAATACATTTAATTCCTTTAATAAAAAGATTTGGGTATTAAAGCGGGATCTTATTTGAAATCATTTCCCCAGGCTGGTCATTTAATAACATTAATGGTCACTTTTCGTGATCAGAAAAGAAATTTGAAATCACCTGTATCGCAATCAGCATAAACTCAACAGCAAAATAAAAGTGTTTTATTTTGTTAATAAATCGACTTTATATGGTTAATTGATTATACTTAACCTTAATCCATTTCGAAATTACGGGTCCCAGGTTAACCTATTTCAATTCAAGATATGATTCTCGAATCGCGAAATCGCGATTGATTAATTAATATTAATTATGTTTAATGTTTATAAATAATCGTGATTAATTGATGATTTTGTGACTTCGCATATCGGGGATTTAAGTTATCGTTTGAAGCAGGATTCCTGAAAAACGAAGTTGTGATAAGGTTAATTATCGTTAATCATGTTAATTGTTTAATTAACTCGATTTAATTCAAGCTGATTTCACGACTTCACATATCAGGACTTTGGAGTTCTTTGTATGTCTAACTGTTAGTATTGCAAAACCCCGAAACCCAATACTTTGAAAGTTGTCTTTAGTGATTTAGATTTTTAACGAAAGGGCGGCTCCATAACTTAAAAAGATTTTAGACCATTGGATTAATCAGAAGACTTTATCGACAGTAGTATCCAAGTGCGCATTTATCCTTATTTAAACAAAATGAAACATTTTAAGTCTAATGTTTTAGAAAAATATATATGTTTCAACATAGGCTCCATCTAGGGATCTCGTTTCCTTGCGGGACGAGAAGAACAGTAGATCGAGTGCCTTTATTGGGTAAATGGAGTCATTATTGCAGCTCTGTGAAACACATTATGAAAGAAGACACACAGAAGGACTTGGGACTTCATCCATATCTCTGAAAACTTTCAAAACTTAATCATTCATCAATCTTAAATTCAAGCTTAAAATACTTCCTTTTCTTAAAACTGATTTTAGAATTGCTTGAGATAATCAAAACAACCTAACCAATCTATCAGACTTTGTTCAATTTTATTCGCATCAAGGCAAGGTGATTTTAATGTTTTAAATAGGAAGTCCCATGTTAGCTTAGAATGTAGATCTAGCCTGAGAAATAATTAGTTGCCAGGGTACATTATAATACATGTATAATAGCCTTATAGATATCATAGAAATTGCTTCACTGCCAGCGAGCATGTTTAGTACCCCGGTGAAGTTATCTAATTCCCATATTGAATTTATTTTCACCACTTCAATTAATAACTTTGCATTTAAATGTTGAGATGAGGGCAATCATTGAATGAATTTACTTTCATCATCTCCTTTGGACTAGATGGGAGTAATCATTAAATAATTTTCTTTCACCATGTGTCTTATATTTTAAAATATGAAGTGGGGGCAATCAATTTGTATATAATAAAATATACCATGGATGATATCTATTTATATTTTAGCATTAGAGGTCTGTTAACTCACTTTGATTACTCTGGACTAATCCTCTTCTAACTATCAAAACACCTTCACTTACTAGGAAGTTTTCATGGGGAATTTTATTTTCCAAGGACTTTCCTTGAGCGACATCAATCATTTTAAATCCGGTAAAGAGGTTAGAGTAGTTAGGATTGGTCCAAACATATTTTGTATTTCAGTTAAAGTTAGGAATATCATCAGAATTTTCGCCTATCCTCATGTGGAATATTTATTTTTTAAGTTTCCAGAGTTAAAGTGAAGATCTTTTTCCTCTTTGAATACCAGGAAGAAAATTTTTGTTTATTGCTAGCTTTCTTCTTTTAAAAACCTTATTTTTATATTTTTTTTATTTTTTTTTTTATTTTTTATCCAGAGGGAAAACTTGAAAATTATGTTGTAATTTTGTAACCCTCAGACTGTAAATCAGGTGACAATATTAGTGCATATGAAACTTCTGACATATTCATTAATATCCTCTTGAAAATTTTAACTTGGGTCGCCAGGTCAAAAGTTCATACCTCATATTTTCTCTATATTTTTAGCCAAGCAAAAAATTATTTTATCACCTGTTTCGAGAGAACTTCAATTTGAGTATTGATTCCTGCTAGAGATTGTTTCTCGGTTATCAGCATGTATCCTACAATGAGATGAATCATGAAATATGTCAGGAACTCTTTGTTGATTGGAAATCTAGTTGTTGTATATATATATATAATGAAATCAACTAACTTGTTTCTATTTACAGTGAAAATAAAAACTTACCAAAAGAATGAAAATTATAACAAAAAGTGAAAACCAAATTGGTATGTACAATGAGAGTTTGGAACTGTATTACGGCATGAAATGCTTGAGGTAGTGCCCATTGATAGGGGCGTTAAGAATCTTTCCATCGAGATTTTCTAACAAAAATGCATTATTTCCTTCAAAGGCTGAAATTTTATACGGTCCACACCAGATCTGATCAAACTTATTGTGCTTCCCCGCATCTTCTTTTCTGGCTTACCACTTTAAAACCAAATCACCAGGGAGAAATTCCCTATCCTTAGCTTTCTGGTCAAACAGGACTTTCATGTTATCCTGATCAATATGCGTTTCAGCAAACTCATCCACCATCTCTAAAAATTGTTTGATTTGTTCATCATCTTCGAAAACTTGCCAGTGTTGTACATTGTTTGGAATTGAGGGTCTATGCCTCATTTCTATATGATATTTCAGTTTGAATTATGTAGGAGGTACAAACATTGAGGTTGCTTTGGCCAATGAATTTTCCTGTTGATTTTTTTTTCTGGGGATGTAGTGAACATTAACTGATGAGAAAAAAATTTCAATTAGATCTCAGGCACAATTTCTATAAGACCTTAACCTTGGGTGTTTAGCCTGATATAACGATTTATCTGTTTTATAATTAATTCTGCATCACCATAGACGTCCAAGATTTTAATTTTCAACTTCCTAGCAGCCTCTAATCCTAAGACCAAGGCTTCATATTCACATACAATATTAGTGTAATCAATGTCCCACTGTAACCTGTAAGAAAAAGGGATAATAAACTCATCTTCAGGTGCCACAAAAAGAACTCCAACTCATGCTCCTTCATAAGACGAAGCACCATCGAAATACATTTTCCAAACTCCAGTACTATATACATCTTTATTTGTTTTTTCTATTTTTTCTTTTTCTGTACAACTTTCTTCTATACAATCCTCTAAATCATCATCAATGGATAAAATACAATTTCTTAAATCTTGATCTACGACATAAACAGGATAATTATTCGGATTCAGTGAGTCACTTACTTTATATTCCAACCTTGTCTCTTTGTACAAGCAGATAAACTGTCCACCGAAGATCGGGATTGTAGCATATGTCATGTCAAGTTGAAAGGATCCTCTTAGTTTGTGCCCCAAGACCTGGATAACAACATGCCATACTTTGGAGGTATATCAGCAACAACCACATCCATTAGAACACTTTTTACAGGAATCTGCGCAAGATTAACCACTAAATATTTAATCATACCCACACATTTAACTTTTCTTGAATCAAAAGAATATAAATCTCTGTATGGTCGAGTAATTTCGAGACCAAGCCTATCCATAATACCCTTGGGCATTGCATTATGGGAAGCTCCAGAATCCAACATACAATTATGAAGAAGATGATCATGCACAGTTAGGGTAATGTAAAAAGGAGAAATAGTATCTCTGGCACCTTCAAAATGTGGACCAAAAATTATATTCGGTTTATCATCTTCTAAATTTATGGTGTCGGCCTGACTTTCAGTATCCGAAAAATTTATCATTTTAGCAATTTGTTTTTTGTAAGTAGGATTTTTTTTCAATTCAACCAGAGGTACATGGATCTTGATCTTATTAATCTCATTCTCTAGATTGAAATTTCTCGTTGTCTTATCGACTTCCCTGGTTTGGATTTCTATCTCTTTTTTTTCATGATTTATCGGTTTGTGTTGCCTTTGTTTCAGTCGGGTTTGTTTTTACAGTCTGGGTTCCAACTACTTTTGTTTTGACATTCTGTGTCTCAGCTAATGGTGAAGCTATCTCATTATATTTTCTCTTTGAAAGAATTTTATTCGGTTGAGCAGTTGTGATATTTCTATTTCTAGGCCTCAAATTATACTTCTACTGAAGTTCAACCATTATATTATCGGTGATTCCTTGATAAGCACATTCTTCTGTATTATTTATGCTTTCATCATGATTAGACCAATATTCTCTATTTAGAGACTTTTCATAATCTTGTCTTGTCAAAAAAGGTTATTGGCAATCATCACCAAGATTATTCATATCTTCTTCTAACTCCTCAAAGTTTCGCAAGTCCTCTCCTCCTATAAAATTTTCGTTCTTAAAGGGGGCCTGAATCTTTTGATCTTCATTCTTGATCTGTCTTTGTTGGATTTGAGGATTAAGATTTCTTCTGAAATCTTTTCTAGGGAACTGATGATTCTTAGATTGGTCCAATTCCATTTTCAAGATTTTATTTGACAATTCTTTGATTATTTTTTCCATGTCGTCCATATTATCTTCCGAGGACCTCCCAGATCCGGAGGGTCCTTATTGTTCTCTGTATCGTCTGATTTCTTTATTTCTCGGTTCGAATTTATCTTTTAACTTCCCTGATGCCATCATATTTGACTCAATTTCTACAACATCGTCCTGCATTTTAGTGAGGTCGACAGATCTTCTTTCCCTCAACAACAGAGAAAAATCAGGATCAAAATCCCCAACAAAAGTTACTTTCACTTCAGGTTGGGAAGGTTTAACCTCAGCTGGAATCTTATTATACAATTTATTAAATCTTTGAGTAAACTCAAGAACTTTTTCTGAATTTTTCTTCCTTAAAGCTCCAAACTCGGTTAGATAATAAAGGTGATCTTTTCTTTCTCCCCATTATCTGATAAAGGCACTTTCTAACTCGCCATATGATCCTATGGAATCTGCTGGCAGTCCTCGGAACCAGGTTCTTACCTGTCCTTCGAAGGTTTGAACTAGAAGCCTCGAATAAACGTCCTCATGCTCAAGGCCAAGGATATCATCGAATTGATCGAAGAAATTTATGTGCTCAGTTGCGGTTAGGTCTCTCTCTCCGGTGAACTTTGGCAGGTTTTTCATATAGTTTTCGGGTAAATCATGGAGGGGAACTGGGAGGACCAAAGGAGCATACCTAGCAGCTACTTTAGCAAAAATTCTAGGAGGCAGGGGCGGTCCTTGAGCGCCTCCTCCTCCTCCTCCAGCACCTCCGACACCACCTCCAGCACCACCTACTCCAGCCACATTCATTGATAATTTAATAGATGAAACTTTGGGATTATGGGAAGGATTTTCAAGAATGTGTAGTGACCTTTCGGCCCCTTCAGGATTAAGCGAAAAAGGTTCAGGAGACAGAAAAGCTGAAAAAGAGGGAAAAGGGAAATGAGGGCTAGGTTCTTTGGATTTACAGGATGTATAAACATGAGAACCAACAGGAGTCAATTCAGAGTACAAGATGTCTTCTTCAAAACTTTGAGAGGTTGGAAGCTTGACTTCAGGAACTGATGAAATATCAATTGAAGCGAGTATTGAGATGGATTTTTAACTTTTATTGGTAAAGGAGACAGTTGGAACAGTCTCATATTTAATCTTAGGTGAAACCAACTCGGGTTTTAGGGTTTCAATTCGATTATAATAGTAAATGTTTCTTCATAAAAGACTTGGGTAAAATCTTCTTGCGGAGTTAACTGCTCAAATAAAACCCTAGTATCATATTTGGGTTGATAAACTTTATTGGCTGATGCAGTAGTCATTTTAAGGTATCCCCTTGGTTTCAAAAGTTTTTCAGGGTCAGATACAGGCGAAATCTTCTTACCGTCTGGATTCTTTCTGGTATTTCTTCGACTAAATGTTCGTTTATTAGTTGTGGAGTCGGCAAGTGAAAGATAAAAATTAGCCTTATAATGTATTCAATATGTGTTCACTATAAAAGAAAGAAACTTACCAATGTCGTTCTCCCAGGGAAAAATAACTTTGTTTCTCCATCCTCGGCAACGGCGCCAAAAAGATGTTGTTCATGAGTTTATACTTAAGGCTTCAAAGTATAATGTCAAGGCATCCAGAAATAAAGTAGGTTTTAGTGTTTTTGTTTTCTACCTCTATTATGTGAGAAAAATTCCAACAAATGAATTAACAGCATAACAACTCAGAGGTCGTCTTTCGTATATGAGTTAAAATTAAAAGCATTGGGTGAATTGAGAGAAAAACATAAAGTTGTTAGACAAAGCAAGGCATCTATTACGGAGGAATCTTACTTCGTTACAAGAGAAGAAAATAGATGATATGACCTTAAATGAAGCATAAAATGTAGCAATCCAATTAACTCACGGGTCTTGTATTTACTAACAGTAAAACAGAGGAAAATTTGTGCGCTATTAAATTACTAAATGAAATGTAACCACAGTAGATGTTGTACTAAATTTCGATCAAGCATTCATCAAGGATATATATAAAAAGATATTATAATGTGGAAAGACAGAAGAACACATAACTCAAATGAACGAAATGTGGAATCTTTGATCTGTATTTGTATTAATCCTCAATGAGGAGAGATTTCTCAACTACATATAGCAAAAATCCAACCTTTCTTTAGTCTTTTGAAAATATATTTATACAAGGGGTTCTCAACCCTAGGTGGTTGGAATTCTCATTATTCTTAGATAATAACGGTTACAAAATGAAAACTTGAACCGTTTGATTTGGTTCTTCTCTATATTTTTCTCATATCGGTAGAAATATATATGTACATGTTACTTCATTGATTCTTCGAAGTACTCCATTTTCCTCGCTCAATACATTCCACACACCTACTTAGAAATTGTACTACTAGTCTAGAAGGTTTTGTCACATCTTTTGCCTCAAAAAGATACACATTCTTTTGTAATTGTGGCAACCTATCTTCTATCCTTTTATCTTCAGAAATCATTGACTGTAGCTGTAAATTTGGCTTTACCAACCATCTATCTATTTGAACGATGTCAACATGCTTTAGCTTTGAAATTTCAGCTTGAGTTGCCTCTAAGTTTTCTTTGATGTCAAGTTGATGCTTTACAATATTGATTTGTCCTAGTATTTCAGAACCATCATCCTTTCCGAGGCCTAGTGATTCTTTACTAAGAAAATGGAAAACCTCTTCACAATCCTCTTTTATTTCCTTGGTTGTTCTTTTACTCTCGGCTATATTGGCCTCCCATGTCTTTAATATTATATCACCTCTGACCTATTCAGCAACAGTCAATCAGGGAGTTACAAATATTTCTTCTCTAGCCGATGACACAACTACTTCTTGAAAAGTGATTCGGGCTGCAGTAGCCTCTTTTTCTCTGAAACCAATATTGTCCAATGATTGGTTTACTTCCCGAAAATGATTTTGGATGATTTTTACCTTAGAAAAAAGGCTTTGTTGTGTTATTTCCAGTTTCTTTAGCAATTCCAATGCTTGAGCTTGAGACAATTCTATATCCACAACAATTTTCTCAGTGGAATTGACCTTGTCTTGTAATTGTTTTATCAACTCATCTTGTTGGATAGTCTATCTTTCACTCACTTGCACCTTCTTATGCATCCCATCAAGACTGGACTTGAGTAGTTGGATTTCTTCTTTATGACTAGCTCTAGCTTGTTCAAGCCCTTTATTGACTTCATCTCTGACATTCTTTTTTGTAGTCTTTATTTGATTTTGCAATTGACTTATCACCTGATTCCTTTGATTCAGTTTTTATTTCAGATTATCAACTAAGAATAGTTTAGTTGTTGCAAAAGCTCCTAAAGAGACTGCTACCTCTATACCAAAGTCTTCTTCTTCCAAATTTTGTCCATCCATTAGTACTCTGTGCTTTTTGATAGTTGCACCATCTTTCTGGTGCATTTCTTTCTTCAACACAACTTTCATTTCTTACTGAAAAAGAAATCGGAAGGAGTTATCTCTTCAATAGGGATAGGCGTGAGATCTCCTATGAGTATTACCTCTGCATTAGGGTTTTCTTTGGTGAACTGCAATGGCATGACAACCTGAATGGGGATGTCGATTTATGTAGATAACTATTTTTCGGTTCCATTTGTAGTTGATTTATCTGATGAAGATAATGGCCTATCTTCTCCTTTCTTTGTTAATGTCTCTGTTTGATATTTGGTCTGGTTATCTAATATCTCTATCTCCGGGATATCTTCTTTCTGAGTCGAGACCTCAGATTTCTCTAAGTTTTCCAGGGCTTCTAGATTTTGGGTCTTTGTTTGTAGTGTAGCTGGAGACATTGGTTTTTCCCCTTGTAACACTTTCAGAAGACTACTTCTTTGGTGCTTTTGGAAGTTGTGGATGATCTTCTTTTTGGTGTATTCATTATGAAATCATGCTTTGGTTTATCACAATCTTCTCTTCTAATGACTCCTTCATTATGAGTGGATTTTCTTGGTTGTCTAAATGTGGAAGGTCTTCTTTAATATCCATCTCTTATGTACTCTTCTTCTTGATTCTTATGTCCCTTTGGAATATTATTCTTTAAGTGATTGTATTCTTCCTTCTTTGTAAAACCTTTGATGACTTCTACATGACTCTTAGGTTTCTCTTCACTTTTCCCTTCCGATGACCCATGACATTTCTCTTCAATTATATTTAATGATGATGTGGATGCTTCTTCAATGTTTTTGTTGAGCTTGACTACTTCTACCCTTAACATAACAAACTTATTCTTCAAGGTTCTCTACCTCTTCTTCCTTCTTCATCGTCGGATTCCTCATGACTTATTTTGTTCGATTTGCTTCTTCAATTTGAATCTTTAGTGTGATTATTTCATCTTCAAGTTTTTTTTCTTGTTGACCAAACTCTGCTTAAATCTTATTTAAATCGTTAGTTCTTTCTTTGAGATGATTTGTCAATATCTTCTCTTTCTTCTCTGCTTCTTCCTTTTGTTCTACTATTCTGGCTTCCAAACATTGCTTTTGATCTTATAGATTTTCTTGAACTCCCCTGGCTTCTTCTACCTAATCTCTTAAGCTCTTGATAACCTGTTGGGATTCTTCAAAAATTTGAACACGTTCCTTTTGCTTCATCAATTCTTTCTTGAGTGACATACTTTCTTCTCTTTATTTCTTTAGTTCATCTAAAGCACTGAACAATTTTGATTCATGATTGTCTTCTAATTTATTTGGCTTTTTTGTCTTATCACTAATCTTAAAATATTGGCATTCAATTTCAAGATGTTCATGCTCTTCACAATTAAAGCAAAAGAACTCACCTTTGTTGGCTTCTGTCACTTCGCACTCTTCTTCTTCTAAATATATATGACATGATGATCATCTTTCTTCCTCTTTCACAAACTTTGTCTCTATGATGGGAGAAAAATAGATACCATGTATCTTATCCCAAAGTTCTTTAGTCAATTAACACTTTCCAACCTTTTCTCTTACCGGATTAGGTAATCCTTCCTAGATGAAATCCATTGCTATTTTGTTATTCTTATTCAATTCCTTCTTGTATGTAGTCTTTGGTTTTCTTGTAGCATTGTATCCTATCACAATTTTTTTCCAAATATCATATCCATGTTCCTTCAAAAATACTTTCGTCCTTATGCTCCATATCTCGTACTCTAGACCACTCTGACCATTATACAGTGGTACTCCATTCTCAGTTTATTCCATTATCTCCTTCCAGTGGTTAAAAATTATATTGAAGGAACCTAGCTCTGATACCAATTGTTGGATTACTAAGAGG
>ML779138.1:333129-370055 GCA_009831015.1 Picea engelmannii
GGAAGTGGTCCCACTTCATTTGGATTCTGTATGAAAAAGTTATGACTGTTTTACCCGGAACACTTGTTTATTGACTAGCTTCAAGACTGGTCACAAACCCTATCTTCCATAGAGTGTATCTCCATAATTATAGCGAATAAAGATCTGAAATTTTTACCAGAGGTACCTTGATATGTCTTCTCAATACCATAGCAATTTCACCATCTGAATCATTCTAGAAAAAAAATTATAGCAAAAATGGTAAGATTACCTGAAAATAACATACCTTAGAACACATCACCAAAAGACTTCATCCTCCCTTGAAATCCGGCCTTCTTATCTTCTTATTACCTATGAAATTTGACTTGTATCAAAATGAATGTATAATGATGTTTATTTATACCATTTATGTCACTTCCTTTTATCATTAGGGCCGACCTGACACTTTCTTATTTTGTAATTCTTTTCTTTAATTATTTTCAGGGCCTACATGTACTTCCTTCTTCAATTCACTTTGTCATCTTCAAAAATTCATTTCTCCTCAACCATGAGGATCCACGTGACATGCCACATACCACCAGAAACAACATGATGTATACTATCCATTCATGGGTGTTGTATATGCATGTGCAATGTCCTTCATGTCCAAATACCTTTATCAATCTTGCGGTCCAAAACTCATGACTAGGGTTGACATCAATGACAACAACCAATCTTCCAACAACATAAACACCAATATTTTTTGGTATAAACCCCTGGAAAAACCCCAAAGGTAAAACCAATGTTGAGAATTATTTTATTATGCTAAAATTAGGGCTCCCGTAATAGGGATAATGGCCCACTGAGATAAATACAATTGTAGACAAACCTGACAAAGTATGATCTATTGTACAAACTAGAACTACACGCTTTTCTAGGTGTACGCAACTTTGCTTCAAAAAACCCACATATGTACATGATTGTATCCACTGAAACTCGTGTACACGTACGAAAAACTATGTACAAAGCGACACTCTCTTGTTGCTTCATATTGTTGGGTATGTGTTATATTCTTTGCATGTGTGTGTGGGGGTGCTTCAAATTCAACAACTGTGTCTGACGATCCCTCTAGTAGTGTTCTTTGTGTCATGTGCACCGGGCACTTTCCTAAGGGGAGGAAGGTATGCCCCCCCCCTGGTTACATGCAGTGTTCGGGGCAACGCCCCGAAATTTTTTTTTGGGCGCTTTTTGCTATTTTTAGCGGTTTACTAAATTAATCCTGGATTAAGGGATTAGGGTTTTGATATCTACATAATACCTAAAAACATTGTATATATATTGTATGGTGAATGGTGAAATTCGATATAATGAATATAAGAAAGGTTTTTTCAATTGAGGGTTTCCGATATAAAATCTTTGTGTACTTTGTGTATGAACCATTGATTAAATTTTGTTTTGCTTAAGAATCGATAAGCACTGCTTTACTTCACAAGTTTAAGACTTACATGTGGTATCAGAGCTTGTTTTTGGCTTCAAAGGGACGCCTTTGTTGTTGAGGGTTTGGCTCAGTCTTGATACATCAAGTTTATCTTGGGTCTATGATAAACCTCAGTTTAGTGGGAGCTTTTGCAGTGGTGATTTGAGTGCAGAAAGAGGAATGGCAAGCTCTTCTAGAATCGAGATAGAGAAGTTCAACGATAAAAACTTTGAGCTATGGAAGCTGAAGATGGAGGACCTTCTTGTAGACAAAGAACAATGGATCGTTGTGGATCATGGTACACAGCCTACTAGTACAAGATCTATTAGCACATAGGATACTGGTACACAACCTACCAGTACACCACCTACTGGTATGTCGAAGGAAGATTAGGAGAAGTTGGACAGAAGAGAAAGGAGTATTATTCGACTCTGCCTGGAAGATTCAGTTTTGTTGAATGTCTCAAGAGAGTCTACAGCCAAGGAACTATGGGATAAGTTGGGGAATTTGTATCAATCAAAGTCCCTGGTAAACAAGTTGTTTCTTCGAAAGAAGTTGTATCATCTTAGGATGGAAAATGGAGATTATGTGACAGAACATCTAAATGCCTTTAATACTCTGGTAAGTCAACTTGTCTCTGTTAATATTACGATTGCAGAAGAAGATAAGTGTATTACTTTGTTATGTTCTTTTCCAAAATCTTTGGATAATCTGGTTGTAGCAATTGGTAGTACCACTCAATCTACATTGAAGTATGAGGATGTAGTTTCATCCTTGTTATCTGAAGAGATGAGGCGGAAAATCATGGATGGTCATAGCACAAATGTTTTATTTGTAAGAGGTCGTACCCAAGACAATAATCCTGGTAAGCCTTCAGGGGGGAGATCTAAATCTATAGGTAGATCTAAGTCTCCAGGAAAATCTTTGAGGAAATGTTGGAAGTGTGCTAAAACAGGGCATTATAAGAAAGATTGCAAGTCTAAGAAGGTTGAAAAACCAAAGGGATTTGATAGTACCTCTTCCACAGAGGCGAAAACCTCCACTGAAGAAGGAGGTGATGTTTACCTAGAATCTACAAGTACACATGCAGACCACGATGTATGGTTGATCGAATCAGGTGCATCATACCATATGACTCCTCACAGGGAGTGGTTCTCTGAATATGAAAAATATGATGGTGGTGATGTATTCCTAGGAGATGACTCGACAGCAAAAATCTTGGGACATGGAAGGGTTAAGTTGTTGCTAAAAGATGGAAGGATTAGAACACTCCCTGGGGTTTTTCACATTCCAAAACTTGTCAGGAGCCTAATATCTGTAAGCAAGTTGGATGATGTAGGAGTGGATACTGTATTTGGAAAGAACACTTGCAAGATGGTACCAGGGGCAATGGTGTTGATGAGGGGAGTTCGGTGTGGAACTTTGTACAAGTTGTTGGGAAGCACTTATACTAATGGGTGTAACAGTTCTGTTGTCCTTGGGCAGACAAATAAAGAAGACAAGACCAATATCGTCCCTGAAAAGAAGACCATGTTGTGGCATCAAAGACTGGGGCATATTGGAGAAAAGAGCCTTCGAACACTACACGATAAAGGCATGGTTGAAGGTATGTCTAATTGCACTCTAGATTTTGATTTCTATGAACATTACATATATGGTAAACAGAATCGAGTAAGATTCCCATCTGGTGCTACAAGAGCAAAGGGGATCTTAGAGTTGATACACAGTGATGTGTTTGGACCTAGTCGTGTTCCATCCCTGGGTAAATCTGTGTATTATGTTTCATTCATAGATGATTTTTCAAGGAACACACGGATCTATTTTCTTATAAATAAATCTGAGGTATCTGATAAATTTAAAGAGTTTAAGGCTCTGGTAGAAAATCAGACAGAGAAGAAAATAAAGGTATTGAGAACAGATAATGGTGGAGAATTTTGTAGAAATAAATTCAAAGAATTATGTAATAAGTGCGGTATAGTAAGGTAGAAGACTACTCCATACACTCCTCAGCAGAATGGAGTTGTAGAAAGGATGAACAAAACACTGATGGAAAAACCAAGGAGCATGCTCAGTGGTGTCAGGTTAGGACAAGAATTATGGGCAGAGGCAGTGGGTACAACATGTTACATGGTCAATCGATCACCTTCATCAACGTTGGATGATAAAACTCCACACGACGTATGGTCTACAAAGAAACCCTCTCTTCAACATCTTAGAGTGTTTGGTTGTGATGCTTATGTACATGTTCCAAAGGAAAATAGGAGTAAGCTAGATAAAAAGGCTGAAAAGTGTATCTTTATTGGTTATAAAGATGGTGTGAAAGGTTATAAGCTTTGGAACCCAAAAACCAAGAAGATTGTTTACAGTTGAGATGTTGTTTTCAGAGAGATAAAAGATGTGTCCAAATAGGAATTCCTACCAATGCAAGACGAACCTGAGAAAATAGAGCTTGAGTTGGATGATGCAAAATCTAAATCATCTAAAGAAGAGGAAGTAGAAGAAGAAGAAGAACCTCATACCCCAGTATTGAGGAGATCAGTGAGAGATAAAAGGCAACCAAAAAGGTATAGTCCACCTGATTTCCATTCCAAATTTGCTTTATCTATTACTGATGATGATCCCAGAACTGTCAGGGAAGCAGTGAATTCAGAGGATAGTAAACTCTGGAAGAAGGCCATGATTGAAGAAATGGATGCCTTGGATAAGAATGAGGCATGGGATATAGTTGAGTTTCTAGTTGGAAGAAAATCTGTTGGTAGAAAATGGTTGTTTAAGAAGAAGTTTAATGCATAAGGTAAAGTGGAGAAATACAAATCTTGGTTAGTAGCAAAAGGTTATTCCCAGGTAGAGGGAATTGACTTTGGTGAGATTTTTTCTCCTGTTGCTAAGTTAACTTCTATTAGATTTATTTTATCTATTGTTGTTGCTTTTGATCTTGAAGTGGAACAAATGGATGTGAAGACAACATTCCTACATGGGGATCTGGAAGAACAAATCTACATGAAGCAACCAGAAGGCTTTGTAGTGAAGGGAAAGAAAGAGCTGGTCTATAAGCTAAAGAAGTCACTATATGGTCTGAAGCAATCATCTAGGATGTGGTACCAAAAGTTTGACACATACATCCTTGGATTGGGATTTGTAAGAAGCAGGGATGATCACTGTGTATATTCCAAGCAGGTTGGTAATCACTTCATTTATGTAGTGTTGTATGTTGATGACATGTTGTTGGTAGGAAATAACATGGATGTTATCAAGGAGGTGAAATCGTAGTTATCTTCCAAATTTGACATGAAGGATCTCGGTGCTGCTAACTTCATTCTGGGAATGGAGATTAAAAGAGATAGTGCAAACAGGAAACTCTGGTTGAATCAGAGAAAATATGTTGAGACGATATTGTAGAGGTTTAATATGCATGGAATTAAACCGGTCAAGGTTCCTATTCCTATAGGTGTAAAGTTATCTACAGATCAGTGTCCCAAGACACAAGAAGAAGAAGAGGACATGTTCCATGTTTCGTATGCCAGTGCAGTTGGCAGTTTGATGTATGCAATGGTATGTACTAGACCGGACATTGCACATGCAGTGGAGTTTTGAGCAGATATATGTCAAAACCAAGGAAGGAGCATTGGACAACAGTAAAGAGGGTCTCCAGGTATCTTTGTGGCACTACCAGTTATGGATTGTGCTACCAAGGAAGACCAGGATTGGACATAGTGGTGGACATACATGGATTTGTTGATGCAGACTGGGCTGGAGATCTGGATCGCAAAAGATCTACAAGTGGGTATGTGTTTAACCTATTTGGAGGAGCAATCAGTTGGATGAGCAAAAGACAGACCGTAGTGGCACTCTCAACTACAAAAGTTGAATACATTCCAACCACTCATGCAAGAAAGGAAGCAATATGGTTACAAAGATTGTGTTCAGGTATTGGGTTGGTACAACAAGCAGTGAGATTAGATTGTGACAGTCAGAGTGCAATCTTCCTGGCAAAGAAACCAGCTTATCATTCGAAGACAAAGCATATTAATGTTCAGTATCACTTTGTGAGAGACATGGTTGAGGAAAAGAAGGTGTCGCTGGAAAAGGTTGACACTTTGAAGAATGTTGCAAATTCATTAACAAAGTCTGTGAGCACAAAAAAGTTCTCCTGGTGTAGAGTAATAATAGGCATTGTTGCCCTAGATTGTTGACTATATAATCCCCTGGACCATTGGATGCAAAGAAAACAACAAGTGGGAGAATGTTGGGTATGTGTTATATTCTTTGCATGTGTGTGTGTGGGCGCATCAAATTCGACAATTGCGTCTGACGATCCCTCTAGTAGTGTTGGTTGCATTGTGTGCGTCGGGCGCTTTCCTAGGGGGGTCCCAGGAGGGGGCAGGTATGCCCCCCTGGTTACACGCAGCGTTCAGCAACGGGCGGTATCCTGGGGTCGAAGGACTTCGGGGCAGCGCCCTGAAATTTGTTTTTGGGCGGTTTTTGCTATTTTTAGTGGATTTTGCTATTTTTAGCGGTTTACTAAATTAATCCTGGATTAAGGGATTAGGGTTTTGGTATCTATGGAATACCTAAAAAAATTGTATATCTATTGTATGGTGAACGGTGAAATTCGATATAATGAATATAAGAAAGGTTTTCTTGGTTGAGGGTTTCCGGTATAAAATCTCTATGTACTCTGTGCATGAGCCATTGATTCAATTTTGTTTTGCCTAAGAATTTATATGCACTGCTTTACTTCACAGGTTTAAAAATTACACCTATGAATGTAACTCACCTGCGTGATCCTCTGTTCTCTCTTCTCCTTGACCTAATATCTAGATGGAAGTCTTTCTCCACCTATCCAAGATATCCTTGAATCACAGTCCTTCATGATTCAACCGTCAAGTTTCCTCAAGTGCCTTTCTCCTTCTCCTAACCTTGCTTTTATAATTATGGGTTATATCTCCAAAGTGATTGCATGTTGAGATTGCTTCTCACATCACTTGAGGTTTAGAAACATGCTAATTACTTTTAGCACTTTCCTTAAATAACTCAATTAAGTAAATAATTAATAAAAGCAATTTACTTTAATAATTCAATTAATCAAAGTAAATTCAAGATTAGAAGGCTTTGGACAATTTCCACATGTCTAGAAAAATAGACCTGTGCAGAAATACCTGTCTGATGCTACCACTAGCATCAACAGTTCATTTTCCCAAGTAATTTATTTGTGTGTTTTCATTTAACTGCAAATTTGTTTCATGTTTTTTATTTCATTCTTTCTTGTATTGGTTACTAATTTTGCATTGCGGGTTGCTTCCATAGAATCCAATGTCTTTGCCCTTGAAAGATTTGAGATGGATTCCTATTGGCTATGGTTTTTGAGCCAAAAATGAATTTGATTGTGGAACATGCATGTCACAAGACCATCACGGTTGGTGGAAGACTTGAAGCTTCCAAGTAGCTAACTCCTTGATTATTCCTACACCTTGACATGATTGTAACACCCCAGGTTTTGAACCCCCATTTTAAATAATGTATTGTTACAATGCTGAGAGGCCAGGGTGCCCAAACAATTATTAAAAGGCCAGTGTGCCTAAGACATGTAATGATTTTATCATTATTAATAATAAATACATGGTTGATTGCTAAACGGACAAGGACTAGAGTTATAGGGGGCTATGATTCCACAAGAGAGGGGGCTTGAGGGGCTAAGTGTTTATTCCTATGTTAATTACCCTTTTTTATTAAGGGAGGGGATCGGTTACATGAGCTTCTTGTGGACGGCCAAGAGGTTATTGATTCCCCCAAAAGTTACTTAAACCCACCTCTGGTCTGATGGGGGGGTTCAATTGATGGCTTGTTTGTTGATTTCCTATACGTTCCTTCATTTCCATGCACGTACTTACCCATTCATTGATCCATCCATCATCCGCGTCTTGGCTTGGGAAAGGGAACCGAACTATTGAAGAATTAGCCACGGGATAGTTGGTTGTAATGGTCATTGGTGCAATCCAGCCATGACCTTGGGCCTACATGTCTGAGATGCGTTGGATTGTGCCCTGTTTTGCTCAAAATTGTGATTCCTAAGAGTTTCAGCATTGAGATTATGGACCAGTTGTGTTGGAGGCCCCAAAATAAAAGGAGAGGGACTGCCTGAGGGACTGCGTGGCAGAGAAGGGTGGACTTCCATTCTCTTGGGGTGGCACGGGCTGGGTGGAAGAAAGTTGGGTACTTTGATTGTTGTGGGTGTTGGTAAACTTGTGAGAGCTTGAGAGCTAACTAGTTTGGGAACCCAAGTACACTATGGAACCATCCTTGTGGATTCATTGCCCTGGCTCGGGGGTAACACTGTTGTTGATATTTGGAGCAGTGGTGTCTACAGTTGGGTGGAACGTCCTTGTTCTGCAGCCAGTTGGTGTCATCTTCCATAAAGATAAGTGCTCTCTGTTATGGTATCATTTACATGTATATGAATGTTTTTGTGTTGTTTATTTAATTACCGTTTAATTGGATCTTTAGACTATGCATGCTTGTTGACTATTGTTGTGCATGTTGTTAAAGTATTTTATTTTATGCATCCTTAAATTTTAAAAAGGTATCGTAAGAGAAAGAAGCCCAGGGGCGTGCTTGAAGGTAGCATGCCCCGGCCTGTGGGTGGCTAGGGATGTTACAGTTTGGTATCAAAGCTTCTGGTTGAAACTCCGGGCCGGTATGGGTTGGGTCTGTTGGTCAGAGTCTCGGGGTCAAGATCAAATTCCGATCGTGGAGTTGAAAATCCCAGGAGGAACGACGTTGCATAATCTATGCAGGAGATAGAACGTCAGAGACCCGTGTAAGGGGTTCGAAGGACCGTGACCGTCCCCTTCGAATTCGGGAGCGATTGCCACTGTAGGATCGGGAGAGATCTGGGATCGTTGCATCGGAGGACAGTTGAAAAGGGGTCGTCCGATGAAAAATAAGCAAGGGCTAAGGTCACCACCATCAGATCCCATTGGAGAGTGAGATCAATGGACATGAGGCATTGCGAGGAACCAAGTTGCACGAGAGATAATTTCCCAAGGCGGTCCCGCAATCCAAACCACGGTTTCCCCAATGGGTTACGTGTCATCATCAAGAGAATTGCGGGGTGAAAACCAGGTTACTCCAAACTGTCGATGCATGCCCCCGCAAATTGAAAGGCATGTAGTGATGTGACATGTTGGGGCTCGAACATTGAAACTATGTATAGCCAAAGTAGATCCTGGTCGTCGATCACCAAGAGGTATGTGTTAGCAGATCAGTAACTCTGAAGAAATCTATTCGAGAGGTTTTCAGTTGAGACTTGAAACTCCCTAAGCCCAGAGAGTCGAAGATATGAAGTAAATCTCGATCGTCCGATCATCCGAAATAGATCTCAGTCGCCAGATCGTCTGGAGTAAATCTCAAGCGTCGGACCGCCCGAGGTGAATCTAGGTCGTCTGATCCAGAAGAGACGTGGCATAAATCTGTGGACTTTGGGTGAAGTCCTGAAGTAAGCCTCAACCGTCAGATTAAGGAGGACACATGGTGCATATCCGTGGACTCCTGGTGAAGACCCGAAGTGAATCTTAGTCGTCTGATCCAGGAGTACACATGGCGACAAATTGGCAAGTTTGGGAATGCGTAGTTTAGGAGAATTGGAAGTGTGCTAGCATGGAAACTCCCGAAGTCCTGAAGCCTGAAGATTCAAAGTAGTGGGGCATGATGACGTCAACTAGAGGTGATGTGGATCCTGGAATTCCCAAAGTGAAGCGTCTTGCGGACATCACCTGGGATGACGTGGACACATGGGATCTGTGCCATGTGTCAGTAAGTTTTGAGCATTTGGAGTATTTAAGAGTCGGTTAGAATGTGACACATGTCACCCACTTGATTGGGACACGTGTCCACTTCCAGTATTTTTCCACGTGGCGACAAATCGTGCAGTCCGGAGACTGGGCACTCTGGAGGGGAAAGATGTGACAGGTTGCATTGGGTCGAAAACTCCTGAAGTCCTGAAGGCCAGAGTACATATCGACCATTGATTCCAGAAGATGCACGTCGAAGGATCGTCGACTTCATGTAAAAGAACTCTGAGAGAAAGTGCAGGAGGAAAGTTTGAAACTTCTGAAGCCCGAAGAGCCGAAGTGATTCACAGTCATTGATTTGTGGGAGGAAACCCGTCGACAGATCATGAACTACGGGTAAAATCATTCTGGGAGGAGGCAAGAGAGGAAAGTTGATACTCCCGAAGCGCGAAGTCCCAAAGTGGATCTCGATCGTTGATTGTGAAAGAAGATGAGCACCGTTGATCCGGTCCTGGCTGAAAGTTCCGAAGTCCTGAAGCTTTGGACAAGCATTTTTTCAACTAAGTGCAGGGTCATAGTCGTGGTCATATGCAGATTGAGAGTTGAGGGAAGGAGGGCTAAGGTTCGAATTGGTTGTCTTCAAGATAGAAAAGTGCTAAGGAAGGATTTAACCGCGGTTTCTAGTCGTGGTCACCTAGGAAGGTGGTTTGAAGGAAGTGCCTGTGCAGGATGAGATTTTGTGTCGTCCAAGGATAACAGGACACTGCTATTTTCAAAGAATGGGGATATGATATCCATGAACAAAAAAAAAGAAAGAGACATGTAGAATGGTTTGGCAATTGTGTTTATCGTATGCATAATTCTAACAAAATGGTCACTTGCACATCTTGCAGAATTAAGGGGTTTAAACACCTCAACTCAAGATGCATATTGAGGAAATGGAAGAAGGCGAGGGAGCCTCCAATCATGATAAGGATGTCGAAGGCTAGAATACCATAGTTGGTAATGCATAGACAGAGTGCAATGGATGAAAGGGAAAAGGAGAACAAGAAACTTTAATAGAAACGGTAAGAAGCCTGAAGATGGAAGTGCAGAGCTACAAAGTAGATAATGAGAGACTGATGAGAGAAAATTCAGATAAATGCTCGAGTGTTGCAGATCTTAAATCAGTTGCAGAGACAAACGAAGAAGGGATCAAACTCAAGACAAGAGGAAGAATGCAGGTGCCATGAAAGAAGGGATGATCGTGGAAGAGTTGGTTATTCTAGAAGTGCTAGTAGAGCTCATGGACACCACTCACCTCCTTACTCAGAAAGAAATTTTTATGCATTGGATGATCCCGTAAGCAGTCCAAAGGTGTCTCCTATCAGACACCAAAGAAGGAAACAAGAGGTAGATAGTTTGCAAGGAGAGTTGAGGAAGCTCAAGCCACCTTCCTTTGAGGGTGAAAGAGAAAGGGAAGATGATGTCGAAGCATGGTTGCTTGGGCTCAGGATATATTTTCAGTTGCATAACTATTTGTCCAACCTGGAATCCAGGATTGCCACCTACCATTTACACGAGAAATTTGCAATGTGGTGGGACCAATTGAAGCAAGTGGAACATGTTAATGAAAGTAGGATCACTTGGAAGTAGTTCAAGAAGTACTTCTAGAAGGAGTACCTCTCAGAGCATTTCTATGACAAGAAAATGCAGGAGTTCTTTGAACTCAGGTTGGGAAGCATGACTATGGCAGAATATGAGAAGAAGTTCTTGGGATTGTTAAAGTATGCCAGGTTCATTGGTGATGAGAAAGTGAAAATACAGAGATTTCTAAGTGGACTGCCAACCTTTTATAAGGAAAAGATCAAATATGAGGAACCCAAGACCTTGACTGAATCCATCAGGAAGGCTAAATACCTGTATGAGAAAGGCCAGGGAAGAGAATCTCTGCAGAAATCTTGGAAGGACAAGAAAAATGCGAAGTCCGATTAGAGGAGGAAAGGATTCAAACTTTCCTTCAATAGGAATGAGCCTAATAGAAATCATCAAGATCAGTATGCTAAGGGAGATTTCAAGAAGGAAGATTCCTTGGGAAAAAGGGGAATACCACCAATCCAATGTTGGGGATGCAAGGAAGATCACATGTACAAGGATTTCCCACATAGAAATGACAGAGTGAATATTGTGCACAACATCCAAGAGGCTACAACAATCGAAGATATGGGAAGAATCGATGCAGCTTTAAATGATCAACAAGCAGAGTACCAGCGCAATATGATCGAAGTGGAAGGTAAGATCATAAATCAACTTGTTTCTATTTTGATTGATTCAGGAGCAAGTCATTGCTACATTGATCCTAAGATAGTGGATAGATTACATTTGGAGAAAAGTAAACTTGGAAAATCAAGTTTGGTTCAGTTAGCCACTGGGACCAAAAGAAGAATCCATGATATGGTCAGAAGTTGTTCCTTAAGTCTTAATGGTGTAAATACTAGTATGGATCTAAATATCATACCATTGGGGTCTTGTAATATTTTGATTGGAATGGATTGGTTGGACAAGCATCATGTTGTCTTAGATTGTCAAAACAAGACATTTACATGTCTTGATGGAAATGGAAAACATAGCACTGTGAAAGGAGTTCCAAGACCCGTCTCTATAAGGGATATTTCATCCTTACAGCTAAAAAGATGTTTTAGGAAAGGATGTTAATTGTATGCAGCTAATGTGGAAGAGCCAGATAATAAAAAGGGGCCAAGCCTCAAAGATTTCTCAGTACTACAGGAATTTGAAGATGTATTCCAAGAAATACCTGGATTGCCACCGAGAAGGGAGATAGATTTCTCAATTGATTTAGTGCCAAGAGTTGCCCCGGTGTCAAAAAAACCTTACAGAATGAGCACACTAGAGTTAAAATAATTACAAATGCAGTTGGAGGAATTGTTGAAGAAAGGGTACATATGTCCAAGTGTTTCACCTTGGGGAGCACCAATACTTTTTGTCAAAAATAAGGATGGAACCTTGAAGCTGTGTATTGACTTCCGACAGCTGAACAAGTACACCATAAAGAACAAGTATCCTCTACCCCAAATTGATGACCTCTTTGATCAGCTGAGAGGAGCAAAGATATTCTCAAAGATTGACCTGAGGGCAGGGTACCATCAGGTAAGAATCAAGGAAGAAGACATTCACAAGACAACCTTTAGGACCAAGTATGGGCATTATGAGTTTGTAGTGGTGCCATTTGGATTGACCAATGCACCAGTTGTCTTCATGTGCTTAATGAACGGCATATTTAGAAATTATTAGGATAAATTTTTCATAGTATTCCTAGATGACATACTTTTCTATTCTAAGTTTAAAGAGGAGCATGAACATCACTTAAGACTGGTATTGCAAGTACTGATAGAAAATCAGTTGTATGCCAAGTTGATTAAGTGTTATTTTTATCAAAAGCAGATCCATTACTTGGGACACATTATTTCAGATTAGGGCATAGCAGTAGATCCAGAGAAGATTGAAGCCATTAGAGGATGGCCAACACCCAAAAATGTGTCAGACGTCAAATCTTTTATGGGATTAGTTGACTACTACAGAAGGTTCATAGTAGGGTTCTCTAAGATTGCTCATCCCATCACTTCTTTGCAAAAGAAGGGAACTAAATTTGAATGGACACTCAAGTGTGAAAAGAATTTTAATCTGTTGAAGGAATTACTTACTAGTGCACCTGTGTTAAATATTGTTGACCCAAATGAAAGTTTTTTGGTATGTACAGACGCATGTAAGGAAGGACTTGGGGGAGTCCTCACACAAAATGGACATGTCATTGGATATGAGTCTAGAAAGCTTAAAGAACATGAGAGGAACTATGCCACGCATGACTTGGAACTTGTTTCCATTGTTCACGCCTTAAGGATGTGGAGGCATTATCTCATGGGGAAGAAATTTGAATTAAGGACATACCACATTGGCCTAAAGTATCTTTTTGAACAACCAACCATGAATGTCAGGCAAACAAGATGGCTGGAATTTCTAAGTGAATATGACTTTGATATCAAGCATGTCAAGGGCAAGGAGAATAAAGTTTTCGATGCACTTAGTAGAAGAGTGCATACCATGCATTCTACTGCTGTCAATTTGCATCAGTCAGACTTGAAGAGAAAAATTTTAGATGGTCTTGTTACATACCAACATTACCTATAGGTAAAGGAAAACTTACAGCAAGGAAATGTATAGCAGAAAATAAAGGAGTATGAGATAAAGGAAGACAGACTACTCATGCATAAAAATAGAATCTATGGTCCTAATTCTAGAGAACTGCAGAATTTGGTACTGAAGGAAATGCATGATGTTCCTTATGTTGGACATCTTGGTTACCAGAAAACAATTACAGTAGTAAGAAGCCAGTTCTTTGCCTGGGAATGAAGAAGGATGTTGTTGATTACATCGCTCGATGTATGGAATGTCAGAAGGTGAAGGTTGAGCATAGGCACCCAACAGGTTTGTTGCAGCCATTGCCAATCCCAGAGAACAAATGGGAAGATATCACCATGGATTTCATCATAGGATTACCCAGAATGAATAAGAAACATGATTCAATCATGGTGGTGGTTGAAAAATTAACAAAGGCTGCTCATTTTGTGCCTGTGAAAACAACGCATACAACGACTAATATTGCAAAAATTTTCATGAAGGAAATCGCTAGGTTGCATGGGATACCTAGGACAATTGTCTCGGACAAAGATACAAAGTTTACCTCCAATTTATGGAGGGGATTGTTTATAGGATTTGGCAAAAATCTAAAATTTAGCACATCATATCATCCCCAGACAGATGGGAAAACAAAGAGAGTTAATTGAATAATTGAAGACATGTTGAGAATGTATGTGATGGATAAGCCATCTAAGTGGGAATATTACTTACACTTGGTTGAGTTTTCATACAATAATGGGTATCAAGATTCATTGAGAATTATCCCATTTGAAGCCTTGTATAGTGGGAAATGCGATACTCCAGTAATTTGGGACAACCCAGTAGATAGAGTGGTACTTTGGCCAGAGTTGCTCAAGGAAATGGAAGAGTAGGTGGTTAAGATCAAGCAGAATTTAAAGGCAGCTCAGGATAGACAGAAAGTTTATGCAGACGAGAACAGGACAACTAGAGAATTTAAAGTAGGGGAGCATGTACTTTTGAAAGTGAAGCCCAAGAAAGGCTCATTGAAATTGGGTAGTTGTACAAAGCCGGCAGCCAGATTCTGTGGTCCATTTGAAATATTGGATAGAATAGGGCCAGTTGCATACATGCTTGTATTGCCTGCTTCCATGAATCTACATAATGTATTTCATGTACCTTTACTAAACAAATATGTACATGACCCTAACCATGTTATTGATTGGCATCTGATTCAAGTAGAGACGGAGGGAGACTTTCAGGTTCAACCAGTAGGGGTATTGGACAGAAAGGTAAAAATGCTCCGGAACTGAGTTATAGAGCTAGTAAAAGTTCAGTGGACCTACTACGGTCCTGAAGATTCTACCTGGGAGCATGAAGATGCCATGCGGGCAGATTACCTGCAACTTTTTGAATAAATTTGAAATTTTGATCTTTATTTTGTATATGCACTGAGGACAATGCAAAAATAAGGGAGAGGGGATGTAACACCCCAGGTTTTGAACCCCCATTTTAAATAATGTATTGTTACAATGTTGAGAGGTCGGGATGCCCAAACAATTATTAAAAGGCCAGTGTGCCCAAGACATGTAATGATTTTATCATTATTAATAATAAATACATGGTTGGCTACTAGACGGACAAGGACTAGAGTTATAGGGGGCTATGATTCCACAAGACAGGGGGCTTGAGGGGATAAGTGTTTATTCCTATGTTACTTACCCTTTTTGCCTAAGAGAGGGGATCGGTTACGTGAGATCCTTGGGGAAGTCCAGGAGGTTCTTGATTCCCCCTGAAGTTACTTAAACCCGCCTCTGGTCTGATGGGGGGGTTTGACTGATGGCTTGTTCGTTGATTTCTTGTACGTTCCTTCATTTCCATGCACACACTTACCCATTCATTGGTCCATCCATCATTCACGTCTTGGCTTGGGAAAGGGAACCGAATTGCTTAAGAATTAGCCATGGGATAGTTGGTTGTAATGGTCGTTGGTGCAATCCAGCCATGACCTGGGGCCTCCATGTCAAGATGTGTTGGCTTGTGCCCTGTTTTTCTCACAACTGTGAGTCCCGAGAGTTCCATCATTGAGATTTTGGACCAGTTGTGCTGGAGTCCCCAAAATAAAAGGAGAGGGACTTCCTGAGGGAATGTGTGGCAGAGAAGGGTGGAGGTTTGTTCTCTTGGGGCGGTACAGGTTGGGTAGAAGAGAGTTGGGTACTTGGATTGTTGTGGGTGTTGGGAAACCTGTGAGAGCTTGAGAGCTGACTGGTTTGGAAACCCAACTACACTCTGGAACCATCCTTGTAGATTCATAACCTTGGCTCAGGGGTGACACTACTGTTGAGATTTGGAACAATGGTGTCTACAGTTGGGTGGAACATCCTTGGTCTGCAGCCACTTGGTGTCATCTTCCATAAAGATAAGTTCTCTCTGTTATGGTATCATTTACATGTATATGAATGTTTTTTCGTTGTATATTTAATTATCGTTTAATTGAATCTTTAGACTATGCATGCTTGCTGACTATTGATGTGCATGTCGTTAAAGTCTTTTCTTTTATGCATCCTTAAATTTTAAAAAGGTATCGTAAGAGAAAGAAGTCCAAGGGTGGGCTTGAAGGTAGCATTCCCCGGCCTGTGGGTGGTTGGGGATGTTACAGTTTTTTATCCAAAAATGAATTTGATTGTGGAACATGGATGTCCCAAGACCGTCACGGTTGGTGGAAGACTTGAAGCTTCCAAGTAGCTAACTCCTTGATTGTTCCTACACCTTGACATGATTAAAAAGATAATTTATTGAAGGTCCATTCATACACACTGAATGAGCAAATCATGTCAAAGGTGAAAGGTGAAAGTCAAAGGTTGAAAATATGAAGGGGATACTTTGAATACTTGTACATGGATAATCTTAAATAAATCCCAATAGAAAGCGATCAACCCCATATAGGCTATAAAGTGTCACTTCTTCCTTTGCTGGTGAATTGCTAAGTAACATGTCAAAAAGAAAAGGTAGGAAAATGAAGTGAAGCTATTTGTAGGGTGATGTAGACAATCTCCACAAGAGTTATGGATGCATGGCTAGCAATGGAGCGAGGTTTGTGATGTCGTGGTGACTCTATTGGGGCTATGGACACTCGCGGGCAATAGAACAACACTTGAGGGATACTTTATTCCATGCATGTGGAAAGTTTTTCCACCACAAATCTAAATAGGCCCTGTGATAACTAATAGAATCTAAAAAATCCTTGTTTATTAGGTGATGTAGACAATCTCCACCAACAATATTGATGCATGGATAGCAATGAAGCTAGGTTTGTGGCATTGTTGTGACTCCATCAGGGCCATGGACGCTTGTGGGTAGTGGACCAACACTTAAGTGATACTCCATTCCATGTATGTGGATTTTTTTTACTCAACAAATCTAAAGAGGCCATGTGATTGTCTTTGTAACCTAGATCAGTGAGCCATGACAAATTAATAATTTCATCAATTATCTTATTTGGGATAGGTGTTAAGTTTATCAAGCAAATTCGCTAGAATAATCACTAATTCCATTGAAAGGTAGCCCTTGGACGAATCTGCTTATGTTTCAATCCTTATACTTTCGTGAAAAGTAGATGAATTTCCCTTCACTTCATGTTAGTCACTCAGTGGCTCATGCTAGAGATTCTTGATTTCCTCTAGTGTGTCATCGTTTTTTGAATCCATTAACAAAGCCTGGGCCCTAAGGATTATCAACCTTCCAATTGTTTAAAGTCATGGTCAAACATAATCACCTTCCTTGTGACTTAAGATTTTGATGTGATCGGTGTCACTGAATGATTTCAATTTCTTTGATTGGTTTTATTGACTAAACATACAATTCGGATTGCATTTAAGTGCTTATGACCTAATGGCTATTTGTTCTTCCCTTTGAGTCGATTTTGGTTCATTACAACAAAATAAGTCACTGGCATTAAGTTTAGCACCAAATTGTAGTGCATTTTTTTTCAAGTTGGGGAATTTTCCTGGCATAGAAGTTGGCATTAAACTACTTTTTTGTATTTAGTAGTAGGTTTAACATCACATTTAGCATTAGATTTAGCTCTGGATTTAGTGCCACGGTTTGTAAATTAAAATTTATGAAAATAAAAATGAAAAATGTTAGAAAATGAAAAACAAAAATGAAAAAGGGTAAAGAAATAGTGGGATTTGAACACACATCACTCACCAAAGGCAAGAACTCTACTTGTGCTACATTCCCATAAAAATATGCCATTAAAAGTGCAAATCTAACTAAAACTAGACTATCATGGTTGTGCAAATTAAAATTTATGGAAATGGAAACTACAAATGGTAAAAAAATGAAAACAAAAATGGAAAATGGTAACGGATATTGGGATTTGAACCCATATACAAAAGTATGCCATTAAAAGTGCAAACTTGAATTGAAGCTAACCTAATATATGAATGCAAGCAAGTGAATAATATAGATTTGAGATAAATATTAATGTTTAATACTAACGAAAAAGTACATAATGAGAGATAGATGAGTGCTAGGATTTGAACCAAGATCTCCTCATGGGAATGTAATGGCCTTCCTTGGGCCACACCCATGAATTGGATCTGCACCTTAAATAGACCCCCCAATATGCTAATTTTTCTTCTTTCTCCATTATACTCGCAATAAGAAAACAATAATAAACTTTAATAAATTAATAAAAGAAAAGTGAAGTAAAAGAGGAAGGAAGTAGGGGAAGGAAAGGGAGAAGCCATTACCATCCCCATTGAGGTTTCTTCATGAAACCCTAGCCTTCATGCATGAAAACCTAAACTTACAACAATAAAATAACAATAAACATTAGTAAAACAATAAAGTACAGGAAAAATAAAAGAGGAAGGAAAGAGGAGAAGGGGAGGTAGAAGCCATTACCTTCATTGTGGAGGTCCCTCCATGAAACCTTAGCCTCTATGTGAGGAACCCTAAACCTTTTTTTCCAAGTTATAAAGCTCAGGGAAAACCCCTGAATACTTCCCCTCATTTCGAGGATGGTACATAGGGTAAACCATAGAATCTTCAAGGCACAAGGTCGATCAACAACACTGCTCGAAGCCATTACAACAATATACTCATTATGAGCTCAACATGTCACTTGCCGGAATTGAACCTGGGTGGGGAGGATAGCAATCATTCCTCCCAACCACTTGAGCTAAACCCAATTGACTTCATGGAACCCTAAACTTGCAATGACAAAACAATAATAACCGTTAGCAAATCAATAAAGGAAAAACAAAGTAAAAGAGGATGAAAGGAGGAGAAGTGAAGGGAGAATCCATTACCTTCTTCGTGGATCCTCCTAACTTAGCACCCCAAGATCCTGATAAAAGAATGCCATACTTTGCAGGTACATCAACTACTAACACATCCATAAGAACACTTTTGACTGGGATTTGGGCCAAATTCACAACTAAGTCCTTTATCATACCTAGACACTTAACTTTCCTAGAATCAAAAGAATATAGATCTTGATAAGGTCTCGTAATTTGCAAGTCCAATTTATCCATTATAGCCTTTGGCATTAGATTGTGTGAAGCACCTGAGTCTAACATACAATTATGTAGCAAATGATCATGAAAATTAAGAGTGATATAAAATGGAGCCCCAAAATCTTTGTCATTTTCAATATGAGGCCCAAACATGATTGTTGGACGCTCATCCTGCAGATTGATAACATCGGCTCGACTCTTTGAATACGAAAAATTTATGGCTTTTGAAATTTGTTTCTTATATAACGAATTCTTAGCGAGTTCTATCAAAGGTACTAGAATCTTAATTTTATTCAGTTTATTTTTCATATTGAAAGTGATAACTGGTTTTTCTAATTCTTTAGTCTGCACTTCTGCTTCTTTCTTTTCCAATGTTTTAGTTTGTGTTTCCTTTGTTTCAACTTGTTTCGTTTGAACTGTTGATGTTTCGGTTGATGGTTTCAAGACTACAACTTCATTTGCTTTCTTCAACAGTAAAACCTTTTTTAGTTGATCTACAACAACAATTTTATCTATTAGCCTTAAATCATATTTATTATGTAATTCGACCAAAATTGAATCAGTGAGAACTTTGTATTGCAAGGAAGGCTCATCAAAGTTATTAATATTTTCCTCATCATGTAGTTGTCCATAACCTAAATATTGTTCATAATCTTGTTGGGTTGGATGAGGTTCACTATCATCATCACTTAGCTTATTTCCTCATCTAATTCATCATATTCTTGTACTTCATCTCCTTGTATTAAATTCTCAGTTTTAAAAAGGAGTTTGAATTTTTTTATCCTCATTCTTAAGTGGTCTTTATTGAAATTGAGTATTTGTATTGGGCCTTCTCCTAAATTTATTTGGATTCCTAACATAAGGGTCAGTTTTGGCTTTCTCCATCTCCATCATGGATAGTTTATTTGACAAATCCTTAATTAACTTATCCATTTCATCTATTTTCTCGTCTTGTGCATTCCTTCATGAACCTGAAGGTCCTCCTTGTTCTTTAAATTTTCTCGGCTCTCTAATTCCCATTTCAACCTTAGTTTTTAGTTTTCTTGATGCCATCATATTAGATTCGATTTCAATAACATCATCTCGCATCCCAACTAATGTTGTAGCTCTTCTCTCCCTCAAAAGTAATGCAAAATCATAGTCAAATGGCCCCGCAAAAGTAACTTTTGCAACTGGTTAGGATGGATTAAATTCGGCTGGGATCTTACTGTAAAGATTATTAAATATTTGAATAAATTCAAAAACTATTTCCGAAGGCTTCTTTCTTAAAGAACCAAATTCAGTCAAATAATATAGATGGTCTTTTTTCTCACCCCATTGTCTTAAGAAAGCAATTTCTAATTCATCATAAGTTATTATTTAATCTGCAGGAAGTTCCCTAAACAAGGTTTTTACTTGACCCTCAAAAGTTTGTACAAACAATCTCATGTAAACATCTTCATACCGAATGCCTAGTATATCAACAAATTGATCAAAGAATGCCATATGTTTAGTGGTTGTTAAATCCCCTTCCCGAGTAAATTTAGGTAAGCTTTTCATATAGTTATCAGGTAAATCATGCAAATTTGCAGGAAGGGATAAAGGAGCATATCTAGCAACTACTTTGGAAAAGATCCTCAAGGGAGGTGGTGGTGGATTCACTTGTCCACCACCTCCATTGCCTCCACCTCCTACACCTGCCATTGCAGATTTTGGAGATGAGATACAAGGATTGTAATGAAGATTATCAAGGATTTCAAAAGATTGTTGCACCAATTCCTTAATTACTTTAGGAAGATAAAAATGAAGGCCTGCTAGATAATCGAAAGGTGGTGGATCTCGTGATATAGATAAATAATAAATTTCAAAATGGAAATGAGAACTAGTACTTGGTACTTCAGATCGACCTAATGAGTAGATGGGAGAAATAATATGAGAGGAACCTGAGTATAAAAGATGTTCTTCTGGATTTGCAGGGATAGAAACCCTTACTTTAGGGAGACCAAGGATATGTCAAGTGTAGACAATGTTAGGCACTAAGGATTTTTCCTTAATCTCATTGTCATAAATGCTTAAAGAAGAAAAAGGGGTATTTTGAAAATTTTCACCCTTTAAGTCGTATAATTTTACTTCAGGGATCTCAATCTCTAGATTTTCTGACTTAACTTCTAGAATACTAGTTGAGGCTTCAATGGAAGGAGATTTAATTTGTTGTGTTTCTTTAAAATCAACTAAACTTATTTCTTCCTCTGAAATCTTAACCTTAACTTGAGAAGCTTTTGGTTGATAAACCTTACTTGCTGATGCAAAAGTCTTCCTTAGATATCCTTTAGGGTTGAGTAATTTTTCAGGATCTAAGACAGGTGTGGTCTTCTTTTTATTTGGGTTTTGTCTGGTATTCTTTCTTTCGAATGCCAACTTTACAAAAATGGAGTTGTTGGGTGACAATCAAAACTAGCATTAATGTATTTCTAATTCTTGTTCACCCTCAAGAACCAAAACTAATATTTGTCGAACTCCTAAGGAAAAATAACTTTGTGTCTTCGTTCCCCGACAACGGCACCAAAAAAGATGGTGTTCCTGAGATTTATTCCAGGCTCATAGAACAATGCCAAGCATCCAAATTTTATGATATTTTCTTTTAAAGTGATTTTCTACCTTCAACTTAGAATGAGACTTCAAAACTGTAATAATTTTGAAACACGGAGGCAATATCTCTTCCTTTAAGTTTTTATCAATAATCAGGAGATGGAAAGAAGAATTATAGTAAACAAATTGACAAACAAAGCCAGGTATCTAATGCTGATAAATCTCACCTTATTTGCAATATAAGAAACATGAAATATATGTCTATAATATGAATTGAGATGAGGACATCTATACATATACAAATCTTGTTTCACTTATAGTAAAACAGAGGAAAAGCTAAACCTGAATAGACATCTAATTAAGTGAACAACAGTAGATGTATTACTAAATTGCAGTCATTCATTCCTTAACACCATATAATGAAGAAGATCAATTGTGATATGGAAACACATAGAAAACACATAACTCAAAGAAATGAGAAGTAGAATCTATGTCTTTATGTAGAAAATTCTATTAAAAAGTCTCTCTTTACATTCATCCAAAAAAATCCCTCTCGTCATACCTCAAATGTGTTTATTTATACAATTTTGTATGAACCAAAATCAGTTAGACTACCACACTTCTAGTTCTTAAAATAGAAGAAAATCTTTTAAATACCGAGCTAACTAAATATTACAAAAGATTTGAACATCTATCTTTTTTCTAGAAACTTCATTTCTTGTTGGTTGTTTGAAGGATTATCTCTTCATTTTTTGCTCGTAGATGCAATTGTCTTCAGTTGATCCTTGTATTGAGTGTGAAAACTTAATAATGCAACTACGAACTTAGAGGGTTCTAACTTAACGTTCAATTCGAAGGTAAAAGTCTTTTTATGCACCAATGGTAAACTCTTTTGAACTTTTACAGCAGGTTGTTGAGTATTCTGATATTGTAAACTTTAATTGACGAGGAGATAATTTAAAACCTGCAAATTAACTTGATTGACATGTAATATAGTATTTTTCATCCTTTCCCTACCAAGTTTTGACTATATCGTGGACACTTCTATCATAATGTGTACATTCCTCTTTCTCAAGCTTCTTCACAAATTATGCATTGTAAACATATTTGGGATTACTGGAAAATTTATACATTACTTGGACATCTTCAGGTCGAAACGAGCCGACAATAGTCCTTTGATGGCTATAGATGGTTCTGGTCAGTATATGCACATTCTCCAGAGCCCATCGTATCATGTCTATATAGGGAAACAATTTTGGCCTTGTTGCGACTTTGTGAAGCTCCGACTTGGCCACCTCCTTGAGTTTGTTTATATTCAGAACATCTTCCTCCTCGCTTCCATCATCAAAAATTGTGGATTGCTCTTCCTTAAGGATTTTGTAAACATGTGCCCAAGATTTGATGCTTCCTGTTAAACGAGCAGTAGTATTTGAATACAGATTAGAATTCAGGTTTGGTTCCTCTGCAAATTGATCCTGGACCTGCTTTTTCACTCCCCTATGAGGCACCATGACTTCTTGCTAATGATATTCACCCCTATAAGAAAAATAAATCTTGTGAATGCGAATGCAAAGACGAGATAAAAATCTGAATGTGAATACAAAAATGATATAGAGTTCAAATATTTTATCAAATCATAATTAAGACACTAATTATTTCTACATTTAACACTTTGTATCCAAATGACAAGGTATTCATGCTAAAGCTGGTGAATTCATTACCTAACGACAACGAACTTTATTCAAATATTTCACACTAATCATATTTAATTTACATTAATAATCGTGATTAGTGAAAGTAAGTATTTCGACACTTCGGTGTTCAGAGCTTTGAATGGAGAATGTTAGACATGTCCCGAAGGACGAAGTCACGAAGTGATTAATTATCTTTAATAAAGATTCACTTAATTAACCATTGTTTTGCTTTTTAAGCCTTCAACGCTTCAGGACTTCGGGAATTCGAGAATTTTGAAATAGAAAATATTAAAATTATCCCGAAGGCCGAAGTCGTGAAGTGATTACTTACCCTTAATTGAGCTTAATAAATCATTACTTAACCTTTAATCTTCAACACTCCGACACTTTGGTGCTTCGACACTTCATCACTTCTTGGATTCGTTGATAATATGATATCCTGGAGGACAATCTCCCAAAGTAATGTGGCAGGAAGATGTCACACATTATTACGTGTCGTGAGAACATGGGTTACACGTGTCATCCTAAGATATGTGAATTATGTGTCCAAAAATGCATAAAATGAGTGCCACATTTCTCCATGTGTAAAGAATGTCAGGTGGCATAGGACACGTCAGCTGAGTACTTTACTTTATAAAGTAATATTTCGGAACTTTGGGACTCCGAAGCTTCACAACTTTGGGGTTAAGAGGACCTTTAAACATTTAAGCTTATACTACCAAAGTACGAAGTCCCGAAGTGGAAATTCAAATGGGAATTGTACTTTGATTAAACATTTTACAGCTTTAAATCCCTGAAATCCTGCGAATCATCGATGTTGATAAGCGTCAGGATTAACGGTTTAGAATGGATCTACCTTGTCAAAACACAACAACGAATTTTATTGTCTATATAATAGATATCCTAAAGCAAAATTTTATTGATTAATGACAAAATCATGAATAATTTAAGAAAGGATTCAAAATTTGAATTTTTATTCAAAATTTTTACTTATGTTCTAACACTTTCAATAGCAAAAATTACAGAAATAACACTAAATGAATAGAAATAAAAAAATTATAACTATTCATAAGGCATAATAATAAAAACACAGGTCCAATTAATACCTACAATATAACTAAAGAAATCTGTGAATTTTATGATTCCTTTGTAATTGTAGTAGTGGTGGTCGTACCAAGTTGTTACATTACTAGCACTAGATACATATTTGAAAGAAAAAGTTGTGAAAAAATAAATATTACATAAGAACAAGGACAACATGAAATAAAATAATGAAATCACGAATCCATCAAGATTCGAGAAAATATAATTTTTATTTAAAATCTATCTCTTGTCCAAGGCAAAATTCCCATTTTTACATCGAAGTTCCTTTCTTTTATACAAAAATGAATATAACCAAAAGTGGTTATCAAGAGCAATTTTTTAGCCTCAAATTTACAATCATAAAATCTCACTTTACAAAGATAGCATTGAATACATTCAACCTTGATAGTTCACCCAAAAAAATATCTTCTGACTTTGCCTCAGTTGTTTTGATGACTCATTCTATTAGCAATTGGATTAGAAGTCACCAATTTTCCTATATGCAATATCCAATTCAATATACTTTTCATATGAAGGGGAATTTGAGAACAAGTTTTTAATCTCCCACAATAAATAGAAATCATCTATGAGGATATCTACTATAGTTCGTCCTTTTAAGACTTCAGTCATTCCTTGAAATTTATCTTCATTTTCTATAACTTTGAACACGTCTCTTTTGTAATATTCAAATGTTAAAAGCTTTCCTTTATCATCCCACACAATAGGTAATCTCATTTTTACCAACTTTTCAGACTTATTGGTAAAAAAATCAATATTCTTTCTAACCATTTTGCATTTATTTTGTGCCTGTTGTATCACATTCATTTTTATAAAAAAAAACTTTGTTTCTATTACCATTGTTGTTCTGTCTTTTATTCCTCTATTCTTCAATGTTTCCTTTGAGTTGGAATCGAGAAATTTAATAATTCTTGTAGCCACTTGAGGTCTAGATCCCAATTCTTGAAATGCTTGTTGTATAGCTCTGTATGGTTCATTAGCAAGAGAAACCTATTATCCAATTATCTTGAAATAATTCTAGATTTTATTGATCTCAAAGATAATTTGATCCCAAATAAGATGTCTATCTCCTACTAGATATGGCTTTCCAGTGAATTTATTATGTAATTGTTCCATTTCTCCCAACATCTTAGCTTTCAATTTTTGGTACTGCTCAATGATTTTGTCCTTGTCATTTAGTTGCTCTCTGAAAGCTCTGATCTCATCCTTTTGTGTAGAAATTGATTTCTTAAGTTTCTCAATTTCAACCCCCTGTAAATTAAGTTTTGACAATGCTTTGGCTAGTTCTTCAGATGGATCTGCTGAATCTGAAGATTGTGAAGGAGGAATTCCTTTCTTTAGAACTTCAATTTGTTTTTCATACATTTCCATTTGATCTTTCATCTGCATTATTTGCCTCAGAAATTGATCTTTTTCTTGTTGCATTACTTGTAGCTTTGTGCATTTGTTGATGATGAAACATCAATGACAATTGCAAGTTTTGTTGTTGATAACTCTAATTCATGTTGTAATATTTGGCTTTTGCTTTCATGTTTGTTGATCCACATTCGTGATAAAATTTGTGTTTTCATTTAACTATCCATAAGATTATTTCCTTGTTTGTCTTTGTTTTTTCCCCCTTAGTCTTTTTCTCCTTTACCAATTTTTTTCCAAATGTTACCCAAATTCAAACAATGCGGAGCGTGGGTAGAACAAGTTTTGGACCCACTTGTCTATAGGTCTGCAGGTCCAAAGTCTGCAATTACGTGTCCTCTAAAATTCACTTTCCACTTTTGTGTTCTCCAATTCATACCTTTTTCACTTCTCAATACTTAACCACTTTTCATAAAAATATCGGATGTGGGGCCACTTATCATTTGATAACCTTTTCTCTAGTCTCTAGGTATGCAAGTCTGAAGTCCCGTATTCTCCAAAATGCACCCCCTACTTCTTTGATCCACAAAATTACTATCTCCCTTAGCCACATTTCTAGTTTTGGTGTGGACCTCCTTACTTTTCTCTGTGTTCGTGTCTGTAGGTCCACAGGTCCATAGTCCCACGTTCTACAATTTACACTTTTCATCCCTCGTACTACACTCTCATACCTAAAAAAATTCATTTTCCACGACATCACATCACCACTTCCCATCACATTTATGGTCCCCACCACATTAGTTGCCACTTGTGTAAGCATAATACCATTATTAAATTAGTGAAACATTCATAAACCCTACAATAAATTAAAATCTCATGCAAGTCAACAACATTAAAAACAAGATTTATGTTGCTTGAACTACCAGGACAATACGTGGTGAAATTAAGTAAAAACTAATATGCCAAGTTGTAAATATCGACAGTAAAGAAAGCTATTGTCAAAGCCAAAAGCATAAAAAATGTCAAGTAAGAAAAATGAGTTGTATTGCAGAGACACACTAAACACACTTGGGCGTGAGGATCAAGAGTTTCAGTGGTCGAGGGCATACACTTAATACAAGAATATTTCTCCTACCAAGAAGAAAATTAATTTAATTTGGACTTCAAGTATAGCATTAGCAGGTTTCATTCCAGAAGTAACAGACTTCAAAGAAGTTGTTCAATGGTGCGAACATAAGTTCAACTATGAGAACATAATAATTTAGTTGAAAGGACATCAACCTATTTATTTGGATCCTTTAACATTTTCTAGAATACTATGACTCCCTACATCTACCTTGTGGTTTAAAAATGAAGAGGCATGTGAATTTATGAAACAATATAAGGGAGGGTGTTATCCACAATTTTGGTCATCGTGATGATGTTATGATGATGGAAAATCAAGCTCTTCACTAAGAACATTTTCCTGAGAAAAGTTACATTTGTCTGCTTCCAGAAATCATAATTTTAAGAGAGGTTCGCAGGCTACCTATATATTTGCCTGCGAGAATGCCTGATTCTCACAGGCTGCATTAAGTTGGAGTGTGAGGGGTTCGCATTGTACCTAACTCTTAGGGTGTGAACATCTTCTAAAGGAGGGAAAAAGATAAATTCTCGATCCTTCTAGAAAGGAATCTTCTAGAAGAGTGAGTTGGCATTCGAATGGTTATTCAGGTGTTGGCATTCCAGATATCTTGGGATCATTCCTATCCAAGTAACTAATCATTTTTCTCCTATATATTGAGGGGAATGCTCATGGAAAAGGTTAAGAAGCAAACTAGCAAGAGATTGATTGGAGGATTAGTGGAATATTGTATGAAGGACTGATGCTACAGCATCTAGAGACACCAGCAAGGTCATCAAAAGTGGTTGATTTTCTTCATGCATGAGCAAGTGTGTGTGTCAGAGCTAGGAGCCATTGAAAGGAGATCTACAACATCAAGGCTCAGGTTGTAAGTTTCACTTTCTATCAATTTAATACAGTAATGTGTCCCTTTCCCATAAAGATGATGTCACTTTATTACATAACTCCTTGATCATATGTATAGATTAGCTATTGAATATATTGATTTGCTTTCACTTCGATTGGTTTGTATTGTTGTGATCTGAATGACACAAGAGCATTGGAGTGAAGCTTGGAACAACAGAGACACAAGGAAGCGTTCATAAGGTATGTCTATGACCCTTGCCTCTTAGTTCATTCAATAGGCTAGATCTAGGGAAAGAGTATCATTCTGTCCTGTTTTGTTCTAGATCCAGGTGGATCTAGGGAGATCGGTTTGTGTCCGCACTTACAGATTAATCCTGAAACAAAATTGGTGACTCCACTGGGGATCTATCCCATTTTTTTTTTATGGTTTTTGAGTTTTTTTGTGGCCATTTTCTCTAGATTCTTTTTTCTCATGTCTTGTCTCAACCCTTCCCGTCTCAGCAACAGGCCTCGTTGGTCATCCATGACCAACCATCTACTTCTACGACATCATATGTTTTGATGTGCACCGGTGATTCTAAGAAGAATGACGTTGCAATCGCAACTAGAGCTAAAGACTATACTCCTTCTAAGGAGAAGGTTGACGATTTACCTCCTGATTTGGTATAGCTCTCTCCACCAAACCCACCTACGAACGATCCTCTTCATCTCGAACGACCGAGTCTTGATACAGTCCTACGACCCCCTAAGGGTGTTGTTCGCAAGTCGACTTTCAATCCTCATGCTTGTGCGGCCCAGAACTACAATATTGTGGAAGATCTGGCCCAAGCACCTTCAACGATGTCTGCCCTTGAAGTCCTTCAGTCTTTTCCTGCGCAACGAAGGGCTCTGTTGAAAGCTATAGGTGGAATTGATCCTACAGATTCGAATTTGATAGTCTTTGACTTGGAAGAACATGTTCCAAGGTTACCCCCTCAGCTTTCTTTTCAGATACAAGTTATTCTCGCCGACAAGAACATTTGTCAAACTGTTGTTGATGAGGGGGCCTCTACGTGCGTAATGTCTCTTACTTGTTGGAAAGCCATTAGCTCTCCTCCTTTAACGGAATCACAAAATACTTTGAAAGCCTTTAATGGCTCTGGTTTTAAGCCTTACGACGTTCTTACATCGTTTCCTGTCACTCTAGAAGGTAAGACAGTCCAAGTTGAAGTGGAATTTTTCGATGCTCCCTTAGATTATAATCTTCTTCTTGGCCGTAGCTGGGTAGATTCTATGCGCGCGGTTGTGTCAACACTTTTCCGTGTAGTCCGTTTTCCTCATCAAGGAAAGGTCGTTACGGTTGATCAACTTGCCTTATTTAATTCCGATACTCGCACTGGCAACGTGTCGTTTATAGCTAAAACCCCGTCGGGTTACGCGAATGTCGGTGTCGGTCTTTTAAAGGACTCTACGTTAATGGGCACTTTCCCCATTCCACCACCACCCGATATTCCACGCCCGTCAGTTGCTTCAATTAATATGATCTCCGCTGTACCTCATGAGCTTCCGGTGTCTTTTGACCCTTGGATAGTCCCTGATCCAGGAGATCATCCCCGTTTCGGTGACGTCATGCCGTTAAGTCCGGTTGAGTCTACTTATCAAGCTATTCAATCGGCAACCCTTTATGTACCCTCTCTTGAGGAGTTGTCTCCTGATCCTTTTCGTGTTGTTTTCCCCACTAACGAGATGATCATGTCCGTCATGGAAGACACCCCTTGGGATGATGGGCATCATCGTTCCATACTGTTTATGGAACAACACACTCTGGAGAATTATCAACGGATTTCGACTCCGTCGACCGTTGTTGTCATATCGACTGTTCCCGGAACTTCACACGATGTGTTTGCCGAAGGGAACCTCAGTAATATATCTCCCACGATTCCCATTGATATATCAGTTAAACCTGGGATAGTTGAAAATGTTCACATTGGAGCTTCATGTTCTCCAGAGGAAATTGTCACTTATACTTCCCTGTTTAAATAATTTCGTGATATCTTTGCCTGGAGTTACGAAGAGATGTCGGGTATCGACCCTTCTATTGTTGTGCATGAGATAAAAACTTACCCCGGAGCTAAACCAGTCCGGCAGCGCCTCCGTCCTATCCATCCACGTAAAGCGGCAGCTATTAAACTCGAAGTTGAAAAACTTCTCAAAGCCGATTTTATTTATCCTGTGGCTTTGACAGAATGGGTTTCCAACCCCGTACCGATTGATAAAAAAGGTGGTAGTATACGTGTTTGTGTCGATTATCGGGATATTAACAAATCTTGTCTGAAAGACAACTTTCCAACCCCGTTCGTCAACCAGATAGTCGATGACTGTGCCGATAGTGAAATATTCTCCCTCATGGATGGATTCTCCAGCTATAATCAGATTAACATCGCTCCTGAGGACCAACATAAAACTGCTTTTATTTGTCCTTGGGGTACTTTCGCCTATAGAAAACTTCCTTTCGGTCTTAAGAACGCGGGCGCGACGTTCCAACGTGCTATGTCTTATGCGTTTCACGATATAAAGCATATTGTTCAACCTTATTTGGACGATTTTCCGGCTCATTCTTTACACCGAGTAGATCACCCCAATCATCTTCGAGCAATTTTCGTTCATTGTCGGTTCTATCGCATTCGTCTAAACCCTCATAAATGTGTCTTTTGCGTAGAGTCCGGCCATCTTCTCGGTTTCATTGTTTCACGTCAAGGGATCCGGGTAGATCCTATTAAGGTTGAGGCGATTCTCAATCTTCCTCCTTCTTCACTGCGTCAGTTACAAAGTTTGCAGGGGAAAGCAAACTTTCTTCGTCGTTTCATCCCTAATTACGCCGATATTACTCGTGGTTTTACACGTCTTCTAAAGAAAGGTTCAGAGTTTTTCTAGGATAAAGTTTCCAACAATGTCTTTGAAGCATTGAAGCTATCCCTCACGAAAGCTCCACTTCTTTTCCCTCCTGATTATAGTCGGGATTACTTTCTTTATCTTGCCACTTTCGAGTATACTATCGGCATGGTCCTCGTTCAGGAGGATGATGCACACGATGAACATGTTATATACTACTTGAGTCAAAGTCTTACTTCAACTGAAATCAAGTACCAACATGTTGAAAAACTGGCTTTGGCTGCTGTTCAAGCGGTTCAACGTTTTCGCCATTATATTCTCTCCAGGAAAATTACAGTGATTTCACATTGTAACCCCATGCAACATATTTTGACATGTCAATTGTTGGGGGGCAAGTCCTCCAAGTGGATTTTCATTCTCCAGGAGTTCGACTTGGAATTCGATCGCGCCACGTCAAAGAAATCCTTGGTTTTTGCTAAGTTAATTTGCGATTTTCCCCACTCTGCCACGGAAAATGTAGCAGTCGATTCATTACCTGATGAATCGCTTTTCCTTATCAACACCGATGATATTTGGTATGGAGATATCATTATATATCTCCAGACTCAGACTTTTCGTCCTGCTTTGTCTAGTGCTGAACGACGTCGTGTCCATTATCAAGCTCGCCAGTACATTATCCTTGGTGATACTCTTTACCGTCGAGGCATTGACTATGTTTTTCGACGTTGTTTGACTTTTGATGAAGCTGAGAAAGCTTTGAATGACTGCCATTCTGGAGCATGTGGTGGTCATATGTCTGGGTATGCTACTGCCCAGAAGATCTTACGCGCAGGATATTTTTGGCCTTCCTTGTTCAATGACTGCATTACTGTTGTTCAGAAGTGTCATGCCTGCCAGACCTACAATCAGAAAATTCGGTCGCATCCTGCTCCCCTTCATCCTGTGGTCTCAGTTGGTCCTTTTGCAAAATGGGGCATTGATTTCATGACATGTCACCCTCACTCGGCCGGGGGGCATGGTTACATTATTGTAGCTTTTGATTATTTTACAAAATGGGCCGAGGCGATGCCAACATTCGATAATACTGGGAAGACTACAGCGTTATTTCTTTTCAACCATGTCATAACTCATTTTGGTGTTCCTCAAGCTATCGTTACCGATCATGGTAGTCATTTTAGGAATTATATGATGTCTGAACTTACGAAGAAGTTGGGTCTTCGTCATGATAGCTCAACACCCTATTATTCGCATGCTAATGGCCAGGTCGAAGCAATCAATAAAGTTCTTATAATGATGATTAGACGGATGATAGGAATACATAAAACCAGCTGGCACACGATGTTATTTTCGGCATTGTGGGCATATCAGACATCTGTTAAATCCACTAAGGGATTTACGCCCTTTCGATTAGTTTATGGCATGGAAGCAATTCTGCCAATAGAATGTGAGATACCTTCTCTGAAGCTAGTTGTCGAACTCTTACCCAATACTTCTGCTGAAGAGGAACATTTGTTGTATCTGATGCGATTAAACGAGACCCGACGTGATGCCACTTTAGTAATAGAAGCCCAAAAGAAATGCGTCAAGGCATAGTATGACAAGCATGTCAAGCCTCGTGTTTTCTCTGAAGGTGATCTTGTTCTTCTGTATGAACAAGATAAACATGTCCTAGGAGCTGGGAAATTTGAACCAATGTGGCGTGGTCCTTACATTGTTAGCAAAGTTTTGGAAAAAGGAGCATATGAGCTAGTTGATTACGACGGTATACCTTTGAGTGAACCCAGAAATGGGTTATACTTAAAGAAGTACTATGCATAAGTCATTTGTGTACAAGTACTTGTATTTTATGTATCATATTATGTGTGTGTGTTACTTTAGTTTGCTTTTGACGTTATTTGGTCTTTACCCTTACGTGACATTGTGTTTGATTGTCAGATGTCGGAGTATTTGCTACCTTATATTGGCTTCGCTGATGGAGCTAGCCGTAGTACTCAGAACTTAGCTTCCGCTGCATGGGCAATCTATGCCCCAACAGACGAGCTCATATCTTTACAAGGTGTATGTCTTGGCTGAGCAACCAACAACATCGCAGATTATAGCGTCGTTATTGAATTATTGGTTGATGTTATTTCTCTCGAAATTCGTCATTTGGTTATACGACTTGACTCGCATCTTGTAGTACTACATCTAAGTAATGTCTATTCTATTTGAAGTCCTACTTTATTAAGGGTATATTTGCGGATTCGCCTCTTGGAACGGTATTTTGATCACATTGAATATCAGCATATTCCTAGACATCTTAATACATTAACAGATGCTTTAGCTAATTATGTATTGGACATACATTTAAATCATTCATAAATCAAACACATTACAATTCACACAATGTAAAGTAAGCTGGTAGAAGCTGTATGTATATATATAACGATCAAGAGTTTGTTTTTACAAAATGTTTGTCCGAAGACCAAAATATCAAAAATTGAAGCTCTTGGCTTCTACATAGTGACGTCACGGATGACGTTCACGGTAACACACTACTGCCCTAGCTACCCTACGGAGCAGTCGGGCCATGGCTGCTAAAACTCCTACAGTGTGACGTTGATCGCGTCGTGGAACCTCTTCCAGAGTCATGTCTGGAATGTCTGCGGTCAGGCCTTCTAGGTTATGCTCCACGATCTGGTAATCCTTGGCATACTGTGGTAATATTGTTGTTGCTTCTCCTCGTCGCTGGATAGGAGAACTGTCGGCAGGTCTATAAGGTCCAACATCTGTGTTGCCAACAAAAGGTTTTGTGTTAGTCTTTGGATGAGTATATAAAAACAAAAACATTTAAATATGTTAAAAATTCAAAAACATTTAAAAAAGAGAAAATGCATGTACTTCTTACCGAGGTCTCCCCACTGTGCGTCCTCAGGTAGGACTAGATCTGGATCTCCTCGGAAATCCAAGCCGGCATATGCATAGTCGTCAACCATCAGCATCTGGTTCTGCAACCAGTCAAAGAAAATATTTTCATATTTGACGATTGGTCCTGCCACATCTCGGGCCATGAGTTGACACCATCGTAACATCCTTGGATCCCTGGGACCCAGAAAGTGCCACTCAGCCTGTAGTCTAAACACGGGGACCCTCTCACATAATAAAGACACCAACAAAGATCCATATCCAAACTGTTTCAGATCTCCGCGCCTGCACTTAGTCAACTATTTTTTGATACTGCGCAATACTGCATCAGCCCAGATAAATACTTGGGGTTCAATACACTCGATGGCGTACTGGAAATAGCTCTGCAGTGCCATATGTGGAGCGGCACTTCCAGCCATCTGAGCAATCGTGAAGAGAATGGTGTGGAGAGTCAATTCAGTTACTCCCCAGATTTCCACTTTCCCTTTCTTTCTTTCAGCCTCGGGTACACAATATTGGTTGCAGTATTCACTCATTATCAAACTGCCCCTTCTGCTGCCGGTCAAACTGACATAGGACCCTCGCCTGGATAACCCGGTCAAGAAATATATGTCCTCAATGTCAATAGCTAATGTATGGGCTCCCACAATGAAAACTTCCTGGTCCGGATCCCACATTCGGACTAAGTACTCCAGTAATCGAACTTGGGCTCTCATGCCCGGGATACGGAAGTATTTTAAGAGACCACAGTCTCTTAGTGCAGCTATGGTGGGAGGGTGATTTTCGGCGTTTGTGTTATCCTCCTCGTGTTCTCGTTCTCACCACTCGAGCACCATGATGGTGGCTATTAACCTGCATAAGAAACATATGAAGATGGTTAATGATCTTAAACATGAAATAAATTCTTTCTATTGGCTAAACGTTTTACAAATTTTTGAGTTCTGCGCTGCTCGCAGGTGCCACACTATGTACAGTGCGAACTTCTCGCAGGCACCTTAAGGCCCACCTGCGAGAATGAGTCATTCTCGCAGGCCCCGTATGGGCCACCTGCGAGAATGCCTCCACGCAAATAGGGTTCAAAAAACTAGCTTAAAACTGAACTTTTAACCAATGAAATCAAATTTGTAAACCATGAAAAGATCAGGAATGGAGAACTTACCAAGATGTTGCTGACGGCTCGTCAAATGATCACCCGTAGCTCCCGGAAATCGACACTGAATGCAGAGGGTAAAATGAGGGTTTTTTGGAACTCAATGGTAAAAGTGTAAAATGGTATGGTAAATTTAGTTATTCATTCTTTTTAATTACTTTTTACTATATCAAATATGGGGCTTTTATGTTTATTTATTATTTAACCCTAATCACTAATGTGAAAATGAGTGAAGTGACTTGCAGGTATGAAACGGGATGATTATGGACAGTTTTTTCTATGATGTGGTGTGATTTTAATTGTTTGTTATGGTTTTAACATAAAACCTCGAGCGCCTTTTGTCCGTTCTTGCGCTTGTGAAAAACATAAGAACGTGATCGAGCGTTGTTTTATCATTTTTTCGGGCTCGCTGTGGTTATACAAAAAAGGAACCCCCCTGGAGTTATCTTTAAGCTCTTTTCAGACTCTCTAAACAGGAAAAGATTGTTGAGCGATCTTGCTATTTTCACGCTCGTTAAAGTATTTGAAGTATGCGTCCTTCGAGCGATAGTTTAACCCTTTTTCGGTCTCGTTGGACTACTATACGAAAAAGGAACTGAGAGAGTTCTCTTTTAAGTGTTTTTCCAAACTCTATAATCTTGAAAAACCTTTGAGTTTACTATCTCTGGACTCGTTAAACAAACATTGACAGACCCGTTATGGGACCGAACCACTCCTTCCTAGGGTTCATTAAAAATACTCCGAGGGACTCGTCCGAAGGATGAGCCTATATCAACAAGCATATGTGATCCTCTTCAAGCTTGCATACAAATAAAAAGGTACTTGCCAGAAATGGTGGGGGGAAATTTGGGAAAGGGATATGTTTCATCTTTATGTTGGTTGGCAGTAATTGTCGCTCTTGAACATGACACCCCCTATTCATCATTTGAAGCCGGTTTGGGAAATCCATTTGTCTCTCATTCGATTTGCTACAAGATCATTTCCTGTGTCGTCTTTGAGTCAATGCTGCCAAATCATTGGTCGTGTCGTTCATATGTTCAAGAGAAGTCCATATGAAACCTATATTGAGTCAGCCATCTGCAGTTATCCTTTCTCTCTGTGTCGGCCTTCCCTGTGTCCAAAGTCCAATTGCTACATGCTCTGTTTCACCATCAAACTCTGTTACTCATTTCGTGTCATTGATGGGGGATACATTAAGGCCCTCCTGTGATGAGTTTTGTTCCGTCGACTTCAGCACATTATCTGGAATCAAGACTTAGAAATTGTTCAGTACCTTGGAGCTTGCATGCCTCAATGGCAAGTTTCCTTGCTTTTGACAGTGGGTTTACATCATTGACCCCTGATCGAAAGATTCTGATGTTTGACATCAACTCATTTATTCACAGTCGATGGATTGTACTTTAGTACCTTGGGAGTCATTGACATCGATGGTGATTTCCCTCGCACTTGTTAACGGTTACATCAATGGTCGGTAATCAAGTGGTTTCTACCATGTTCGACTTCAACACATGTAATCACATGGTTAGATTCGTACTTTGGGCGACGAGATTGAAGACCCTGGATATTGTCTTTATGAACCAGGTTGCGATGGAGTATGTATAATTTGCGACACATAGATCCACTGTGTATGTTTCGTGGCTATGTCGTCTTGATTGAAAATTTGTCGCATAGATCCACAGTGTATTCAGATGGCTATTCTATATTATGACAACATGGATCCACAGTGTATGATTGGTGGCCATGATCTTTGTTTATGATGTCATCAGTCTATGATCTGAGTATGGGAATGCCTACCTCAGAATTGATATACATGATATTCTGTCGATGCTTGGATGTTTGCAGGTCTCCGATTAGATGTGCTCTTGGTTCTTGACACACACATGCAGCTTACAAAGTCTATCAACTGTCACTGGTTCCAATCTCAGACTTTGGGGGGCATTCTGTTATCCACAATTTTGGTCATCGTGATGATGTTATGATGATGGAAAATCAAACTCTTCACTAATAACATTTTCCTGAGAAAAGTTACATTTGTCTGCTTCCAGAAATCATAATTTTAAGAGAGGTTCGCAGGCTACCTATATATTTGCCTGCGAGAATGCCTGATTCTCGCAGGCTGCATTAAGCTGGAGTACAAGGGGTTCGCACTGTACCTAACTCTCAAGGTGCGAACATCTTCTAAAGGAGGGAAAAAGATAAATTCTCGATCCTTCTAGAAAGGAATCTTCTAGAAGAGTGAGTTGGCATTCGAATGGTTATTCAGGTGCTGGAATTCCAGATATCTTGGGATCATTCCTATCCAAGTAACTAATCATTTTTCTCCTATATATTGAGGGGAATGCTCATGGAAAAGGTTAAGAAGCAAACTAGCAAGAGATTGATTGGAGGATTAGTGGAATATTGTATGAAGGACT
>ML779138.1:390627-402441 GCA_009831015.1 Picea engelmannii
TAAGAACAAGATCACTGAGAAATACACATCCACAAGAGACACAACATTTATACTGGGAAACCCTCTAGGGGAAGAAAACCCAACAAAAACTTCCTTATCATAAATAGCTTATACAATGTTCAAGAGATAACTCAACCAATACATAAAATGTCCTCCTCAAGAGATGTGCCACCCTTCTTCTTCTCTCACCAACTTGTAATTGCAACTTGCCTCATAAGATCATGAGCAAGTGAAGTGTGTGTAAGAAGTGAGGCGCTAGCCTCTTATTTATATCAATCTGGCACGTGTGAAGAGTCACCATCTGGCAGGGCCGACCTCTCACTCTGGGTGGGTAAACCCACCTTTAATTAATTCTGGCCCTTCCATTATAACTGTTGGGGCCGACTTCTTATTCTGCACTTTGTAATTGTCCGATGAGCAATCCGCAAAAGGGGATTTGGTCCTTATACAATTACCAACATGATTAATCCTCAATGGGGATTAATCCAATAACAATAATAATTATAATGACATGATTAATCCTCAATGGGGATTTAATCCAATAATAATAATGACATGATTAATCCACAATGGGGATTTAATCCAATAATAATAAGAATGCTCTTCGCAGTTACATTATTTCAACAAATTTGACCATGGCACAAAATCACATGAAACAACTGTGGGGTATGTGTTATATTCTTTGCATGTGTGTGTGTGGGCGCGTCAGATTCGACAACTGCGCCTGACAATCCCTTGTAGTAGTTCTCTTTGTGTCGTCTGCGTCAGGTGCTTCCTAGGGGGGTCCCGGGGGGGGCCAGGTATGGCCCCCCTTGGTTATGCGCAGTGTTCAGCACCAAGCGATAACACGGGGCAGTGCCCCGATATTTTTTTGGGGGCAATTTTTGCTATTTTTAGCGGTTTTCTAAATTAATCTCGGATTAATGGATTAGGGTTTTGGCATCTACGGAATACCTAAAAACATTGTATATATTGTATAGTGAATGGTGAAATTCGATATAATGAAATAAGAAAGGTTTTCTTGGTTGAGGGTTCCTGGTATAAATCTCTATGTACTATGTGAATGAGGCATTGATTAATTTCTGTTTTGCTTAAGAATCTATATTGGCGGCCAGTGATGGGCGAATCAGGAACGCGGGTTTTGTTCGTGCTTGCCCCCTCCAGCTACTGAACTTCCGACAACTCAGTTTTAGTTGTTCAACAGGGCGATTATTGGCTCGCTCCGTTTCAACAGTTAGGGCATCATTTAATGAAAATTGTTGAATTTAGAAGTGGTCGACCACTTGGTCTGTAAACATTATAAATACAACCGAGGTGTTCAGATGATTGTTAAGAATTATAAGCATTAGTGTGATAGATAGAAACACGATTTTACTCTGTTTTGCTATTTTACATTGCCATATTATATAAGAACTGCATTTTTGAGTTTTTATGGTAAATTCATCTTGCTAAGTTTGTGGTGTGCTCTTAGAAAGTGACCACGACTTGTTGGGGGGCCCACCAACAGTCTGGTAACTGTTCTTTAGTTTGTTTATGCATTTTATAGTTTAGTTGTTCTCTTTATTTCCTGTACATGCATTTTCACTGTGTTAATTAGTTTGTTGTTATAGTTTAATTGTTTTGATTGTCTTTTGCAGGTTAGTATGACAGATTGTGTTAGCATGTATTGATCTTGTAGTTAAGAACGGATTTGCAAATCCCTAGACTAACCCCATGTGCAATTAGATATTAGATTATGTATTTATTTATGATTTTAGAATCAAATTTAAAACAGAGTTTTAAATAGAATAGAACAGAGTTTTAATTTGAGTTTTCTTCGACAAGGATTTGATGGATGGATAGAGTTAATTTCAGTTTTTAATGATAGATTGCTTATTTCAGTTTTATATAGATCTTGCTTACTTAGTTGTTGGCTAATACATTTGGTAGTTTACTTTTTTTAATGTCATGTCTTAATTTATGTTCTTAAGCATTTTCTTACTGCAGTTTGAATTGTTAGAATAGATATAGCATAGTTTCATTTATGTAATTTCTTTCCTAGAGTTAAATCACAATTGTATTTCTTAGTTAATGATTGAGTTTGAGTATGAATTTTGCTTACATAGTGTAGAAGTACAATGATGATCTCGTTATATTTTTTATGGTCAATAAATGAATATGCAGGGTAATTGACGATTGTTTTTGTCATGGCTAAATTCTCATTGGATTGTTTAATCCATACATTTCACTTTGCTATTGAGATTAGTGTTGAGCTTATATCGCTTGAATTATCCTTTGTTGTCAAGTGCCATCGAGATATCATACAACACCAGAGACATTCACACAACCACCAACATTATATTTGAATTGTCATAGGTTAAAAGATAGTTTCATGTTTTCATAGATCAATAAAGATAGTTTCATGCTTTTGTAGATCAAAAGAGATAGTTTCTTGCTTTCATAGTTTAGAAGATAGTTTTATTGTTGTTGTAGGATAGATAGTCTTTTGCTTTAATAGATTAAAGAGTAGTTTGCTTATCATAGATTAAGAATTAGTTGGTAGTTCTTCTTGCTTTCAATTAAATAGATTTCCTTTCATGAATTAGAAATAGTTTTGAAGTTTTGAATTAAGAATATAGTCCACTTGCCTCTTAGGCTAGATAGTTGTTCAATGAGAAGTTTTAATTTGATTACTTGCAGTAGAATTTATCTTAGAGTAGTTAGTTGTCTATTTGCTTTAATAGGTTAGCTAGTTGTTTTGCTTACTTGTTTATTTGCTTTAATAGGTTAGTTAGTTGTCTTTGCTTACTTGTTTGCTTGATTTAGTAGAATAGTTGTTTGCTTGTTTATTTACTTGCTTTATAGGGTAGTTGCTCATTGAACGTAGGTTGGCAAGTTAAAATAGTTTGCTTTGGTTATTTACTTATTGTTATGCCTAATCGTTGCTTTTTCTTATTGTTATGAACTAGTTTTCTTTACATAGGGTTTTTACTTGTCTTCTTAGAACTATCCATCGATCCTTGGCCCAAAATTACTTAGGTTACATAGTTTCAATTTGCTTAGCATGGTTTACTCATTAGATAGGTTTGCTTGAATAGATTAGCCCTTAGATAGCTACCTTCCTTAGTTAGACTATACTACTACCAGCCCTTCTACCTTTGGTATATATTTTGCTACAACTCTAAGTTTACTTACCCCGGGTTGACAATTTAATTGAGGGTTTTTAGTGTGATTTTAGTGCATATATAACACCCATCATTTTTGGCGTCATTGTCGAGGAGTTGTCTCAAGGTAAGAAGTAGTTATGAAATAGATCATTCCTAGACCTTAGAATTAGATTGGTGGTGGGGGAACTTTAAGACGAGAGGTAAGAACCTGCGAATCTGCTATTGCAGGCTCCCCCAAACCCAATGGTAGTTTTTCTTTTTGTTTTTGTTTACTTTCTTGAATACACCTAGAGACCAAATGGTAGCTTTTTCTTTTGTTTTTACTTTATTTCATGAATAGACCTAGAGACCCAAAAGGTAGATACATTAAATCTAAATCAGACCTTTCAACCAAGGTTCCTTCCGACCTTTTTTGAGGAAAGGATGTTCCACTTATAAAATCTACAGACCGATACCGAAAAACAGGAGCTAGCTCAAGTCAAATAGCTAAAATAGTCTCTGAAGAGACTAACACAGGGAGCACTATAGAACAAGAAATTGAAGCATCAATCATATTAGGACATGAGGCAAGACCACTTGAGCCTTCCGTAGAACCAAACAATACAACCTTTGCTTTTACACCACCACCAAGAGATCCTAATTTTGAAGATAGCATAGACCCTGAACAGGTGAATCTTTTGTTTGGTAGTTCAGCCAATGTGATTATCTCTCAAACTGACACAGAAACTTTGGCACCAATAGTCTCAACCAGCTCGAGTAGAGTCCCAGACATCCAATCCGTAGGAAGACCTTTCCATCAAAGGGAAACCTTGTTCTCTTCAAAGGTAAAACCACCTCGGTACTCTCTTTTTGGAAACCAAGCCAATATGGATGATCAGGAGGACCATAACAATGTAAGACACAGGGAGGAACAAGAAACTGGAAACCAAACCGAAAATACCTTCGGGTTTCCGATTTTGGACACCACTCCAAATGTCAACATGAAGAATATTCCTCTCTCAACACTGCCTACCTTTTACCATAAAAACAGTGAAGATCCAGACACCTTCCTATTTGAATTTGACATCTTGTGTAGGAGCTACAATTACATACAAGATGCCCAAAAACTAAATCTCTTTCCTGCCACCCTCAAAGACTCTGCACTAAGATGGTTCATGGGGTTGGGAGAATCCACTATTAGGTCTTCGGAAGCCATGAAAGATATATTTCTTAAGAAGTACCAAGATTACTGCAAGACCAAAGAGTCTCGTAATGACATATTTAAAATCCAACAATTAGAAGGTGAGACACTTGAAGATTATATGGAAAGATTTGGTTATATCTCCCATAAGTCAAAATACCATGACCTCCCAGAGGATGCAATTAGGGCTCTTTTCCTTAACAAAATTTCAGAAGAATATATAGAGATGCTTAACCTGGTGGTATCAGGTGACATATCCCATAAACCATTTGCTGAAATATGTGAAATGTGTAAAAATTACTCAAGGAGCAGAGCCAAAACAAGAAAGAATGTTCGAGACCCTTACAACATAAACTTAAAACCAATTAGTTTAGGTGGTATCACAAGAGCAGAGATAGGGAAGATTTTAGAGAACTTCAAGACAAATATCTTAAGCATAATAGGTTCCCAGTTGGACACCCTAAAAATAAAAAAGAAACTTGAGGAGGAAAATGCAGGAATGAGCATATATTGCCCAAGATGTCGGAGGAAGCATTCCTCAAGGGAATGCCCATTAGATAACATTTCAGTTTGTGGCTTCTATAGAGAAGGCCAAGTGACTGAAAAATTTCCATCATTTCCCAGTTTATTAGCCATCTATAGGAGTGGAGATCCTGGGGAGTCTTCTTATGCACCTAGGAGGCCATGGCAGCCTAGGAATCAACCCACATACCCGAATCTATAGTCTCAAGTTCCACCCTATTATCAACAACAACAGTGGAACTCACCAGGTTGGCAAAACTGGTCTACTCAGTACCAACATCCTTGGATTCAAGGATGGAGGGGAGGACACAACCAAGGAAACCCTCAAGCTCCACCTATTCATATGTCTAACCATCCTTATCCTCAGTTCCCACCGAACACTCTACGGCTTTTGCCAGGTTTTGTTCCACCACCTTTACCTCCTATTCCACAACAACAACCGCTATAATATCAAAATGCAAGCTCCCCGAGACCAAATCTATTGCCGGAACAACCAGTTCCAAATCCTAATAATAAGCCCCCTCAACCTCTTCACAATGTTGAGATTCAAGCCTTCCCGACATATGTTCTTACTCTTGTTCCATTACAAGATATTCAACTAAGATCGGGAAAAGTTCAAGAGAGGCAGAGACCTTCAATAGTCATCCAGGAAGAAGAAGAAGAAAAAACCACCAAACAACCCACGAATGACACTAGGTGGGAAGATGTTATTATCCCGAAAAATCAAGAACCCAAGCTTCCCCAAAATGAACCTTCACAAATTACGAAGGTACCTCCTTATCTAGATTGATTGGTAATCGAGAAACCTACCACCCAACCGGAATCTGACATTTTGAATGAATTGAAAAATATGTGTGTCAAGATTCCTCTGCTTCAAGCCATTAAAGACATTCCAATCTACAGTAAGGTAGTCAAAGAATTGTGTATCAAGAAGCCAGGTAGGAAGCAAAAGGACCCCCCTACAGTACACTTGGTAGGAGGACTTTCTGAGTACATATCAGAGCAGCCAAAACTAGCAAAGTATAGGAACCCATGAAACCCCGTAGTGACTATAACTATTAATGAGGTCCCCATTGGAAACACTCTCATAGACTTAGGGGCAGCCATCAATGTTATGACTACTACTACCTTGGAACAATTGCAGTTACAACCTCTTCTTCGACCTACCCCAACCATTTTGGAATTAGCATATAAGACTAGGGTTACACCTAAAGGAATTTTAGATGATGTCATGGTTACTTTAGCCTCACGGGAGAACCCCGTAGATTTTCTTGTCATTCACTCAAAGGATCCTGCCAAAGGCCATCCCATCATTTTGGGAAGACCTTGGCTAGCCACAACCAATGCATTTATTGGTTGTAGAAAAGGAGAAATGACCATCTTGAATGGTCTCTCTATCCAGAAGCTCGCCATTTACCCTCCATCTCAACCTATTATGGATAATCTATGGTGGCTTGAATGTCCATACGAGAATGAGGACTGGGAAGAACCCGTATTACCAAGTGACCATGCATGGGCACTTCAGGAGCACACAACAGACAAATGTGCTAAACCAGTTAATTTATGCTATCACATGTGTGGATTTTCCACAGTCAATCCCCTAATTTGAGTACATGTTTGGGGAATAATTTAAAGAACAATTAGACCCATCCATTTTGTCTTCGACATCTTTTATTTTTTAGATAGATGAGTCTGCCATGTCTTATACTATGCCCTACGAGATTAGTCTAGGAAATTTTTTATATATAAACTCCGGGCTAGATGCAGACCAACAGAAACAATTAGTAGATATCCTTAAAGAACAATCAGGAGCATTTGCCTGGAAATACATTGACATGAAGGGTATACACCCCGACACATGCATCCATCACATATATACCCATGGGGGAAGTAACACCTGTTAGGAAACCCCAAAGAAGGATGAACCCAACACTTAAAAATATAGTCAAGGAGGAGATCCAAAAGTTGTTAAATGTTGGATTCATTTATCCCATATCCGATAGTAAGTGGGTATCCCCGCTTGTAGTGGTTCCAAAGAAAGTGACCAAGAAATGGAGAATTTGTGTTGATTTCAGGGAACTCAACAAAGCCACTCTGAAAGACTACTTTCCTCTCCCTTTCATTGACCAAGTTCTAGATACCTTGTCTGGAAAGAAGTATTTTTCCTTTATAGATGGGTACAACGGGTACAATCATATTCTTATAGCACCCGAGGACCAGGATAAGACTACATTTACTTGTCCTTGGGGCACCTATGCCTATAGGGTCTTACCATTTGGATTGTGTAATGCTCCTGCCACATTTCAACGAGCAGTATTAGGGATATTTGTCGATCTTATTCATGATTGTGTGGAGGTCTACATGGATGTCTTCACGGTCTATGGCAACACTTACCAAGAAGCCTTAGACAACTTAGAAAAATTCCTCTTCAGATGCCAGGAAATGAACTTGTCTCTAAGCCATGAAAAGTGCAAAATGTTGTTAACTGAAGGAGTGGTTCTAGGACATCATGTTTCGTCTGAAGGGATAAAAGTCGATCCTGCAAAGATTGAGGTCATCATCAGATTTCCACCCCCTAAGACTCAGAAAGAGGTGAGAAGATTTCTTAGACATGTCGGATATTACCAGCGGTTTATTGAAAATTTTACAAAGATTGTTGCACCTATGTTTGGATTACTAATAAAAGATGTTGATTTTCTTTGGACTGAGCAGTGTCAAGATGCCTTTGAAACCCTGAAAGCTAAGCTATCTGTGGCACTAGTTCTTAGAGGGCCCAATTGGACTCTCCCATTTCATATATCCACTGATGTCTCCAACACCGCAATAGGAGGGGTATTAGGACAGAAAAAGGACCAGCAGTCCTATGCCATTTATTTTGTGAGCAAGAACTTGTCCCCTGCCGAGTTAAACTACACAGTTACCGAGAAGGAATTATTGGCAGTTGTTCATGCTATTAAAAAGTTTCATCATTACATTACAGGTTATGAAGTATTTGTACATACCGATCATTTCGCCATTAGATTCCTCGTGAATAAACCTATAACTAATGGCCGAGTGACTAGGTGGCTCTTGTTATTGCAAGAATTTAATATTATTGTGCTTGACCGACCTGGAAAGGATAATGTAGTAGTTGACTTTCTTTCCCGAATAAAAAATGAGGAGATGATATCCCTGTAAATGATAGTTTCCCATACGAGCACCTCTTTTCCCTTTTTGTCAATACCCCATGGTTTGTGGATATGGAAAACTATCTGGCTACTAGGAAATTACTGTCTCATTTGCCACCTCATGAAAAGCGGAAAATTATTACACAGAGTGCTAATTACTCTTGGGTTGGTCATGATCTTTTTCGCACATGTCCTGATTTGATTATTCGTAGATGTGTCCGAGAGGATGAGATACCTGAAATACTACAAAGTTGTCATGATGGACCATGTGGTGGCCACTTTTCTGACAAACGTACAACATATAAGGTGTTACATTCGGGTTATTATTAGCCTAGCATTTTCAAAGATGCTGCCAAGTATATGAGAAGTTGTGATAGTTGCCAAAGGATAGGAAGACCTACGTCAGTTGACGAAATGCCTTTGCGTGCCCAAGCTATGATAGAACCATTTTAAAAATGGGCCCTCGACTTTGTAGGACCAATTTCACCCATGTCCCGTAGGAAAAACTATGTTTTGGTTTGTACGGACTATGTCACCAAATGGGTAGAGGCAAAAGCCCTGTTCAGGGCTACATAGAAGTTTGTTGTTGAATTCATCTATGAAGACATATTTACCTGCTTTAGTGTCCCTCGTGAAATTTTTACCGACCAAGGCACTCAATTCACTTCCAAGCAGATGAAAGAGCTAACAGAGAAATATGGGATTAAACAATGTAAATCTTCTCCATACCACCTACAAGCCAATGGTCAAGTAGAATCTACAAACAAAGTTCTTGAATCCATCCTGACCAAGATTGTTCAGTTACATCACCGGGATTGAGCTGATAGGGTCCCAGAGGCTTTGTGGGCATACCGGACCACCTGGAGAAATTCCACTGGGCATACCTCGTATGAGATAGTGTACGGGAAACAAGTGCTTTTACCAATAGAATTCCAAGTAAGGACCTTCTGTATTGTTGCAGAATTAGGATTGAACCTGGATGAGGCTCAGAAGAAATGATCCCTACAATTGAATGAGTTGGATGAAATCAGGCAAGATGCCATCCAACGGACAATATTAGTCCAAAACCATAGGAGCAAGTGGCATGACAAGTTTATTAAGAAGAAACACTTCCAACCTGGTGATTGGGCTCTGTTGTTTGATTCATGATTCAAAACCTTCAAAGTCAAACTCACCACCTGGTGGTTGGGCCCTTACGAGGTAGACACTGTATATGACAATGGAGCTATAAATATTAAAACAATTGACGATGGACAAGTCTCCTTTGTGGTAAATGGACACGGACTTAAATTTTGTCATAAGCCCATTTCCAGAGAGGATTTTCTACAGGTCATGTCAACTAACAAGGCATTGGCCTTAGTAGATGGGGAACTCCCCCCTTGTTCTTGAAATTTTTTCTGAATTTCCTACTGTATATATGTAAATAGTTTTTGAATTTTGTTAATAAGGCAATTCTAGAGATTTTTGTAAGTATTTATTTCATGAGGAGTACATAGTTTCAAGGATCTTTATTCAAAATTGTTACACTTGAATTTTGTGTCTGCTAAAGCATCAAATGAATATTGACTTACTGTAATTAGCCGTATTTTTGCAAGAATTCTCATTTTTAGGCATTCTAAAGCAGTTGCTCTTGAAACTCTTCACCACTGTATAAGGAAGTAATACCATAACTATCAAGCCTAGAGGTCTCTCGTACAGCTTTTCCAAGAAACCTGAGTAAGTGAGTCAAGTGTCTTTATCAAAGAGTAACAAGGAGGTCTAATTAGTGGTTAGTCATGGAAACATCACAATAACTACAAAGGAAGAAAGTAAGTTGAGCCTAGAGATACCTTTATGTTATTTCTCAATGGTACCGTACACTACACACTAAATAGCTTGATTATATCATATCTTTAGATAGGCCATGTCTGCTTAAGTACCCCTTACATCGGGACAATCACTAAGTAATATAACGGAAATTCATCCTCTAACATAAATACCATCCCAATTGAAAAAAAAAAAAAAAAAAGTTGTTTTCAGAGTTGTTCCCCCATCTCCTTTCATAAAGCAATCTTATACTAAAATCTTAAAAGATGGAGGGCCAGTCTCTGAGGGTTTAAGAGGCTAACCCGTCGGGATACTGAACAAGTCTGCTGGCAGCGGGTATCGGCCTGTGGTATGACTAGGTGAACCCGCCGGAGTACTGAATAGGCTTGCTGGCAGCGAGGCATTCTACCTAGCGAGGATGGTAATCTGAAACCTAGCGAGGATGGTAATCTAACAAAAATAAATAAAAAATTTAAACCTGTCCTGATGTACGACATTACTTGCAGACAAAGCTGACATGAAGTGTGTGTGGTTAAGCTAAGGTTAATGAATCTCATACACTTGCCATTGGGAAATAACTCTAAGACTATCTTGAAACTCTCTTGCCTATCTCTTCTTATCTATATATAAGATCTCTTATCCTATAGGTGGGGCCATATTCTAACCGTCTCGTCAGACCAATCTGTGAAATTTATTTCTACACTTGACATACTATAAATCTTCGGCTATTGGGGGATATTAACTGGTTTCCTATACTTTTGATTGTGAGGTGTCACAATACTTAGGTGTGGGGGAGGGGTTCATGAGCTAACAAATGATCATTGCCTAGAGAAATAGATCTTTGGAAGAATTTTTGTATTATTTCCACGATACAGGTTACTACACTGATAGTCATTTTATTTTTAAAGTGTTAAACTCCTATGTGCTATAAATTACTGAACATATGCTTAACAAACCACTCTTTATCGGTTTATCTTTCATTACAAGTTGTACATTGTAGGTTTGACAATACATGTTTTTACTTGCTATAACTTGTTCATTGTAGGTTTGACATTATATGTCATATGCAAGATGGTTGAGTGAGCATGACGGCAAAATCAACAACAAGGGAACATTCTGCCTCTACTCATTTACCACTGTGATTGTCAAAAACACTTCAAATTTGTAGACTATCCATTACAGGAAGTGAAAATTTATTTAACACATAGGTACCGGATGAAGTATTGTATGAGGTGCCAAACAAAGTGCCATATGAATTACACACCAGTAACTGTCCTAGATTCCAGGTAACCAGAACTCAATTACATTCAATTGAATTGGTTGTGGGCAATTGATTGAAGATGCTTTGTATGTTCATGATCAAATGTCCAAGTCAAAAGACTTGGACATTGATCTAACTACGCATCATTGCATTACCTCCAAAAACGAGTCGTCAAATTCGAATTCTCCACACATGGCAGCCTGTGCGCACATGTGTGGTACCTACTCCATTATATGCGCATTCAAAATCAGGCTGGACAACCATTATCTCCATTCCTCGTTGCCATTTGCTCTCCCCTACGTTAATAAATCGCGTCCAACCTATGTCATTTTGTCCCCTGTTCAAAACGCATTGGGTCATGCCCAATTCGTGCCATCTCTTGGCTCGATTGCACCCTTGCCTGGTGAACTTCGCCTCTGCCACAATGCCCAGGAGGTACGAACCCTCTTCCTATGCGGACCTGTTCTTGTTAGGATATTTAGACACTTAGGAGTTAGTTAAGATCTACTTGGTCTAATATGTCATTAGGTAAAAGTGTGTTTCTTTAGTATGCATTAGTATGCATTTGTAGTTAGGAAATCCGACGGTAACGATATGTTCCCGACATAGAGTGATCTGACGGTTCATACTCTCCTCGATCTTAACGACCATTGATCTGTGGCTTAACACCCGATTGGTCCATGATCTCTATTTAAAGAGCATGGAGGGTCATTTGCCGATGATCGATTGTGA
>ML779138.1:407385-422901 GCA_009831015.1 Picea engelmannii
TAGTTAAGATCTACTTGGTCTAATATGTCGTTAGGTAAAAGTGTGTTTCTTTAGTATGCATTAGTATGCATTTGTAGTTAGGAAATCCGACGGTCACGATATGTTCCCGACATAGAGTGATCTGACGGTTCATACTCTCCTCGGTCTTAATGTCCATTGATTCGTGGCTTAACACCCGATTGGTCCATGATCTCTATTTAAAGAGCATGGAGGGTCATTTGCCGATGATCGATTGTGAGAAACTCTCCTGTAAAATCTCTCTGTAATCTTTTTCTTTGCATTAATAAACTGCTCCAAGTGGCCGCATTGGCTGGGGCCGTGGATGTTTCCCCGTAGGGGTTTTACCATGTGAAAACATCGGTGTGTTGATCTTTGATCTGGTTATGTGAGTGGTTACTGAAGGTGTTCGTCCTCTGTTGGAATACCTGTGTTGTCGAACAGTTCTCCATTCTCGAATTTGCACAGTGCAGGGAGGTGTTTTTGCGCCTAGGCTGGGGGCCATTTTTGTCTAACCTGCAGGGCCACGATGATGGCCTCTCCATGCAATTCACCCTCGGTTTCGATGGGAAGACAACACATGTAGGGTCTCTTACATTTGAAGTATCAGAAGAGTCCATTGCTGCAGCTACAAAGCTCCCAAGAATGGGAGATAGATGGTTCAAAAACCATCAATTGTCGCGCTCAAGTTATAACAAGGTGTTTAAGCCCGAATTCGAGAATAGTTCAAGAGAAAAAGGATATGCTAGGGAGTGGATAAAGGTGGAATTGATCAACCTCTTCACCGTCATCACAAGGTTGATTACCTGCAAAGGTAGATACTCCACTTTCAAAGCTTGTCATTTTAGATTGTTGTCTCATTTTATGTTCAACAAACCTTTGAACTTCCCTTACTATTTTCTCAAAAGCTTGGAGAAGATGTCCTCTCAAGTGAGGAACAATGTGACTAACCCCTACAATAGTCTCTTTCACCATGGCTTGATCAAACTCCTTGTTCTATCCGAACTAGAGAAACAGGGGCAAACTTGGGATGCCTTTATATATTGATTTGCAAACCCTCACTTGACAATTAGGACTGGAAAAAATCCACTTAGCCTTAAAATTATTTCTCCATCCAAGCCTCGCTCTCCAAGAACTCCAAACTCCCTTGAACAAACCCTCTCTTTGCCGGAACAATAAAAAAATCTTGTTGATATCCCTACTTCTTCATCGGGTTAAAAGACCAAGAGCAAAGACCAAAAGAAGCCTATTGTTAACCCGCCAATGCCTTCAATCTCTCTTGATCCTACACCTAAAAAGCTCCAAGAAGTAATTCAACAAGACTTTCCCATCATTCCCACAAATAGGAGGGGAGCCAATCGATTTGTTAAAGGACCCTTTCGAAAGAATACCCGAAGTACAAGAACCAAACCTTATGCAAAACCCATGCCTACTTCAGATCCTATCCAAGTGTCCTCCGACCTTGAGAGCCCTCACAAGAGACTTAGGGAAGTTTCTGCGAATGGATTAGAGCCACTAAGAAAGACAAAATCAGAGCCTACCTCTCCTTACTAATCCCCCATCTCTCCTACTTCACCCATGCCTGCTCTAGATCCTAAAACTGATAGATTGTCCACATCCCTCAAAGGATCTAAGCCTTCCTCAGAGATCACCAATTCTGCCCCAACCATAGAGAAGCTACAGAAAGAAAACCATCAGCTTCTCCAACAATTGGAAGAGAGGAAGACAATAGACACACACCTTCATCATGATAATACAGTCCTTCAGGCAAAAGTTAACTCTCTCCAACGGTTGGTCGATGAGATGACCAAATCTAACCACAGCCTTAGAGCACAGCTGGAGCAACACAAGAGGCACCAGGCTAAGTCTTCACAGCAAGAAGGAGAAGCTTCCAAAGCTGATCCTCCTCAACAAGCCTAGTCACGAGTGGTAACTTATTTTTGTTTGCAGTGGGACCTGCAAAATCGTAAGTGTGGGGGTAATGTTGGGCCCAAGATATGATCAATTTATGACAGTTATTAGACACTTTTTGTTGAATGTACATATGTGTTTTTCACGTTTTGAAGGAGCTTTTTGAAGAATTTTATGCTAAAACGGTATGATCGACACTAGGTACGTATGATTCGTGTTTAATGATTATATTGAGTATAATTCATCATGTTTTCACACTTCCAAGAATCTTATTCACGTTTTTTTGGTGTTACAGGGTGAAAACGCACCATGTTTCTGTTTTCAACACTCAGTCCGACACTCCTTCCAACACTTGTTCTGGTACCCGATCTGGCACTGCGTCCAACACTGCGTTTTGCACAAAAACAGAGGGCGACTTGGCGATTATGGTATTGGCGGCCAGTAATGGGCAAATCGGGAACGTGGGCTTTGTTCATGCTTGCCCCCTCCAGCTACTAAACTTCTGATAACTCAGTTTTAGTTGTTCAACAGGGCGATTATTGGCTTGCTCCATTTCAACAGTTAGGGCATCATTTAACAAAAATTGCCGAATTTAGAAGTGGTTCGGCCCTCCTGTGGTCGACCACTTGGTTTGTAAACATTATAAATACCACTGAGGTGGTCAGATGATTGTTAAGCATTAGAAGCATCAGTGTGATAGAAAGAAACACGATTTTACTCTGTTTTGCTATTTTACATTGCCAGATTATATAAGAACTGTGTTTTTGAGTTTTTATGGTAAATTCATCTTACTAATTTTGTGGTGTGCTCTTAGAAAGTCACCACGACTTGCTGGGGGGCCCACCAACAATCTGGTAACTATTCTTTAGTTTGTTTATGCATTTTATAGTTTAGTTGTTCTCTATATTTCCTATACATGCATTTTCACTGTGTTAATTAGTTTGATGTTATAGTTTAATTGCTTTGATTGTCTTTTGCAGGTTAGTATGACAGATTGTGTTAGCATGCATTGATCTTGTAGTTAGGAACGGATTTGCAAATCCCTAGACTAACTCCATTTGCAATTAGATATTAGATTATGTCTTTATTTATGATTTTAGAATCAAATTTAAAACGGAGTTTTAATTTGAGTTTTCTTCGACAAGGATTTGATGGATGGATAGAGTTAATTTCAGTTTTTAATGATAGATTGCTTATTTTAGTTTTATATAGATCTTGCTTACTTAGTTGTTGGCTAATACATTTGGTAGATTACTTTTTTTAATGTCATGTCTTAATTTCTGTTCTTAAGCATTTTCTTATTGCAGTTTGAATTGTTAGAATAGATATAGCGTAGTTTCATTTATGTAATTTCTTTCCTAGAGTTAAATTGCAATTGTATTTCTTAGTTAATGATTGAGTTTAAGTATGAATTTTGCTTACATAGTGTAGAAGTACAATGATGATCTCGTTATATTGTTGATGGTCAATAAATGAATATGCATGGTAATTGACGGTTGTTTTTGTCATGGCTAAATTCTCATTGGATTGTTTAATCCATACCTTTCACTTTGCTATTGAGATTAGTGTTGAGCTTATACTGCTTGAATTATCCTTTGTTGTCAAGTGCCATCGAGATATCATACGACACCGAAGACATTCACACAACCACCAACATTATATTTGAATTGTACTATGTGAATGAGCCATTGATTAATTTCTGTTTTGCTTAAGAATCTGTATGCATTGCTTTACTTCACGGGTTTAAAACTTACAACAACAAGCAGATCAACATCGTAGTGAAAGAAGTTTTGAAGTAGGGGATTGGGTATTTTTAAGACTAAAACCATACAAACAGATGTCCCTCGAGCAAGTTAAGAAGGATAATAAATTATCATCGAAGTATTATGGCCCTTATAAGGTGTTGCAAAAGACTGGTACTGTGGCTTACAAATTGGAGTTGATTGCATCTTCGTGAGTACACCCAATTTTCCATGTTTCATGCTTAAAGAAGGTTATATGTGACAAGATCCCCATTCAAACTATATTTCCAGAACTTGACAAGGAAGGAAAAATCATATTGGAGCTTGAAACTATCACCGACATAAGAATTTGCTAGCTGAGGAATAGATCCATTTCAAAGTATCTCATGAAGTGGAATAAACTACATGTTGAAGATTCCACTTGGGAAGATGAGTCTTTTATACATAAGAATCCATAATTACTCAAGTGTTGTGGACAACACTTGTCTAAAGGGGAAGGGCATGTTAAGCCGTAAATAGTGGCACATTATCCCTTAATTGGGGCATATTACATTAGTATTGTTATTTTATTTATGTCGGCTTGGGTCCATTAGTTATAATTGTACCTCCTAGTCTCCTATATATACCAAGGAGACCTTTTTCATTTGGAATCTTCTTGTATTGGTGAATTTATGTGGTGTATAAGGAGGTTGCCCCCTCGAAGAGGCTTATTATCTAAAATTATCTTTGTCAAGGCGTGGAGTACTTATTATTATGTTTTTATGTTATTTGGATATTTGTTTCCTAACATTAAACGTCGAGCATGCGGGGCGGGGGGGGTGGAATGATTGTGCAACAACCACGTCATTCAAGCGAAAACCATGGTATTTTTTTAGGGACCCCCCCCACCATTTATTAAACTTAGAGCATGAAGTGGGGGGACGAATTGCAATGTAGATCGTTTGATTTATAGTTATCGCATCCAATCGTGCGATCAACCAACTAAAATAAAAGAGCTTTATTAGTAAATAGTAACATTAAAAAACAAACTCCGCGGATGGGGTGACACTTGGCTACGCAACAACACCTGACATATATGCGTCCGACGTGGTGAACGCCCACAACCACCAACCTTCCTCCATGTCAAATCAACATGCCTCACATTCACTTTGGTAGGGAGGTAGTGCGCCTCATGCACATGAGGGAAAATTTAATGGTGCACATACAACATCGGTCGAGGGTTACCAGAGAAGGTACGAGGCAAGTCAGTGCCATCAATTCAGTCTTTATGGAAACTTTCCCTGTCACTTTCGCGATCCTTATGGAGGTAACGCATAACACTGGTTATTTCATTCTGGCTTTGCAATCCGCTTCCCATTCCTCGCCTAGTCCTTCTGGTCTTTCTCCCCTCTAGTGTCAAGCAATTGTTTGTTTTAGTTTGTGTCTCTCCCATGTCGCACGAATGGGGCAAGCCCAAGTGCGGGCCAACCTATTACAGTTTTGCGGCCCAACACCATCGACCTGGCCCCTCTTCGAGCCTCTCTTCGCCCCCCATCCCCTTCATAGACCCTGTTGGCTCTCCCCAATATGATCATAATTGGATAGGTGAAAAATTGTGCACTACCTCGATCCCTCATAACCCCCTTTGCAATTTGGAACAACCGTCTCAAAGAATCAACCCTATGACAAAATCAAATGGTTGTCCGATTGAGGAAGAGATTCCTCCAGAATGGTTGGAGGAATCCACTATGCTGACTGCACCAGATGTAATTGAGCCTCCAAACACCCATCCCGTGACAGAATTGGGTGGTTATATGGTAGAGGAAGAGATCCCTCCATAATGGCTGGAGGAAACAACAAGGTCGATTGCTCCAATTGTTAGCATGCCTCCAAATATCTATACCAGGACAAAACCATGGTGGTTCTCTAGTCGAAGAAGAGATTCCTCCATAATGGTTGGAAGAAGCAATAACATCAACTGCACCAGATGTTCACGGGCCTCCAAGTGTTACAACCCCAACGCCAGAACTGCCCAGTTCCCTCAGGTTCTCAGAAGATCATCTGCAGCTAATCTTTGAAATGCGAAGGGACATGGCCGACCAGCTCCATCGCCAGAACACCCTCAATCGTCGCCTGTACATCTTGTTCAACTCCCTGTCAAGCGAGCCAGCCAAGCGACATTGCCCGACATGCTGTGAGTCATTCACTTTCACCCCCAGCCATGAAGGTCGCTCGGGTTCAGCTCCTGTCTAGTTTTCTTATTGTTATGTTATCAGGTCCAGAGAGGCCTCAGTTACAGTTAGACTTAGGCTTAGTTTTATTTTGGGACTATGCACAAAAACATGCTTGCCTGTTTTGCAGGCCACCTATTATGGTTTCCATTTGTATGGCAAAAAAGGTGGCAAACTTTGACATGTGTATCGCCATGAAGATTCTCTAAGGTAATATATATATATATATATATATATATATATATATATATATATATACACAAAAAACATTGATAAACAAATTAAAACTATATTATTGTTGTTATTAATATACAACAAAATTAAACCTAAAGTTTAAAATAATTTTAAACTAAACTATACTAATTTTAACTAAAATATTCTAAAATGAAGCTAATTAATAAAAAATCAAGATAGAAGAAAAATTTGAAGGTACAAACTAAAATTTCATTAATTAATTACTAATTAAAACTAATTATTAATAAAAAAAATATTTTTATTAAAAATTTATATAATGTTACAACACACCCTCACACTCACGAGGATTGAGAAAAGTAGCTTGTTTTTAGCCTTTGATATTTTTAAAATTTATTTTAGAAAAAAATTCCCTCGCTTTTATGTAGTTATTTAGGAAATACGATACTAAATTCAACGACGAACTCGATGCTAACTCCATTATGAAAGCCGATGTTAAATCTAATGTAAAACAAGTGTTGTGTGGCAGCGTAGTCCCTGCTGGGTTGAATTGGGAATAAATGCAGAGGGATAGGAAAAAGTAGCGGAGGCAGATGCAAACTGCAACGAAGATGTGGCAAGCAGCATGAAGCATAGGTGGTATCCATGCTGTAAATGACACGTGGCCTCTAGAGCCCCATTTATTTTTTGAAAGTATATAATATATTTTGCTATGTTGAAATTTTTTGTCTATTTTGTCTCTATATGTGGCAGGACAAAAAAAAGTTATATTCAAATTAAGAAAATACAATTTCTGCATAGTGGAAGATAAAAATTTATGACGACATAAATATAAAAGGAGATAAAAAACAGTTTAATTTGAAATATATCAAAAAAGTTACATATTCTTAGAAAATTAAATTTATTTGTCATATGGATTGGGATTGGGGCTCGCGCGAACCATAAGCATAGTGGAAGATAAAAAATTATGAGGACATAAATATTTTTTATTTGTCATATAGACTGGGATTGGGGCTCCCGCGGACCATAAGATAAATATGTACAAGAAATTGGACTGTAAAAAGAAGAAGTGGGTGACGGTAGAGTGTAATACTTGAAAAGAATAAATTGAAAGGTATCAGTCTTTGGCTAGGCATTTCTATTTTAAAAAGTGGAATAACTGGGTTGATAAACAAAGCAGGATGTGATCAGTATAGACTTACAGTGATGGTACATATGGACCATGTTGCTATTTGTTTGTTGATGCCTTTTCATTGATGTCATCGACGGCTACTGGAATCATGGCAACTGCCTGTTGCCTTTCGTCGACGACCTGCTTCAATTCCCTTTCGAGTCATTCTTCAATGTAGCTTCTCATTGGGGCGACGTTGAAAATTTCATTTTCTAATTCCCTGAAGTCGATAGAAAGATTATGTAGAGCTTGATCAATTTCCTCATTCTGTACTGAATAGTCGACTAGCCAGTTGTCGACGTCATCTTGACCATATTCAAGGATGTTGTAAAACTTTTCCAAAGACAATGCCTTAAAAATATCAACATGTTTAACGAAGGCTTGCTTAGTTAAGGGAAAGGAATTGACGATTAAGTTGGGGCCTTGGAAGTCGTTGGTCCTTCCGGCTAAGTTTATTCTGACCAGCTTTGTGAATAATTTTTCTTTCTTTGATATGGCTTATTCACATGACTGGACAATGAGATGCAGGTTCTTCACTTTTACTTTCCAGCATGCATTTAATTGACCGATCCGGTTTTTGGATGGGATATCTTGTTCTATTCTTCTTGTTTCTATCATGTTGTTGACAATGGTGCCAAAAGGAAGGACCGTGTTTAAATAGAAATGTTCTTCATCTTTTAACTTCGCCTGCAAATGTTAGAGCAAATTATGTGCCCTCGTTCCAAGGGAAGTCATGGTTTGTGATGTTTCCCACGCCTCAACAATCAATTCCATTCTTTTTTTGATGTTATTGTCCACATATCCTCTACACGATGCGAGGAGGCTGGAGGATCCTTTTAATTGGGTTGTAGGGCTGGCATGCACGGCTATTGCCAAAGGATTGGCAAGCAATGGCATAGGAATCAAAGCTTCTTCCAATACCTTGACCTGGTCCTTCAGTATGGCATTCTTGGCCTCAATGCCTCCAATGGAATCATCAAGAGCATATATGGTTGCTATGTGAAGTCAACAGATTTGGGACGGCTGCATCTTCGCAAGGTTAACCTCTGAACGAGACTTTCCTTTCTTATTTTTCACATCTTTTTTTTCAATAACTAATTTTTTGGACTAGCTGTCAAAAATAGTGCTCTGGAACACGAAGGATTCATCTTCGTCAAAATTTTCAATATCAAATATGTCCATTGGACAACTATACTGGATCGCGTCTCAAGGTTGATCAAGGTAGCGAGATACGCTATTGAGATCAAGCTCAAGTTCCATGTTCTCACTCTGAATTTCGGGCTCTTCCGCCTGTCCCTCAATTTTTTTTCTCTTCTTGTCCACTGGAAGCTTCTTAGAACTATCAATTTTAGGGTGAGGAGGGTCATTATCTCCTCCTTCGTTTGAAGAACTCTGAGTTGCTTTGTTGTTGTGGTGGGCCGTTGGAGCGATGCTCCGAGATGTCGTACTTTTGGGAGTGTTATTCATCGATTGAACACTCTTCTCACCAGAGCCTTTTCCTTGTTGTTTGTACAATTAAATGGTGCTTTGCAGTGTGTCTAGGTTGTCGACATCAGAAGCAGGAGCATTGTCGCCAGTGTCTTTGTTTTCGGTTAGGTGTTTTTTGAAAAAATAATTGTCGAAGCCAAGTGTTTGTAAATGTTGTAAACAAAATTTATTGGGGTAGAACCCTCTTAGGATTTCAACATATATTAGGTTCAAGTTGCTAAAATGGGCTGGGAATTCGTCAATTTTGTTGACGTTCCTCAACACGAAGTCCCTGACTTTCCAAGGCAAAGGAATGAACTGTTTTTTTTCTCTTCTCTTGGAATAGATGAAACCAGTAGTTGTATTGCCTTGCTACTTCTATAACAAACATTTTGTTCATAATGTGACATGGAAAGAGAGCATGTTTTTCCCTGGAGCCAAAAATCCTTATCACAGTGTAATTATCCAGATGTTCAAGTGCCCCCTTCCAGTCCAAAAAACTGGTTGCCTGGTCAGATATCTGGGGAGCATCTTCTCCTAACAACAAAACTTTGAAAACAAACACAAAGCCATTAAAAACCTCATAAAAACAGTGGGAGGCCTTGTGCTTCCACAAGGCCTAGTACCAGAACGTTACTGGGTTGAATTCCCAGTTGACCTTCTTGGACAGGGATAGTTTTAGAAACTGACAGCAATGTGCTATCGCAAAAACTAAGTACGATGACATATAAAATTTCTTCTCCTTTTTGAAGCTTGACAATTGAGAACATATTTCATGGGAAATTAGCTTGCCCCAATAAAAAATGGATTGTTCTTTGATTGTGAAATACAAAATATAAAGAGCCATCCAGGAAATAGTTGTTGTGGAGTCCTGTCCTGCTATTCTTGTAAACAACTAGGCAATTTCCCGGTATGGATTTCTAAATGAACTAACCTGGAAGCTTGTGATATCTTTAGGAACTACCATCGGGTCTTCCAAGAACTCGGGCAAGAGGTCCAACCCGTTATTATGATTTCTTAGGAACTACTTGGAATCTTCTCCTTTGAACGTCAATGTTGGCTCTGACAATCTTAACATTTGGCGAAAGACGTGAGGTGAAAAAGAAATAGAAGAGCGGTCCCATAGTGGAATAATTATTTGGTCTGAAATAAATTTATCGGCACACCAAGAGACCATCTCCTTACAATAAAAAACTTCAGGGACACAGCCTGCATGAGCAATCCCAAAGGTCCAAATTACTTCGTTCTGGGCGGCAGGGGATGAGTAATAAGAATATGCCCTGGACCACTAGAATTTTTGGTCCTTGTGCCCAAAGATGTTCACTGTATCTCCACAGAACTGTTGTCGAGCTGATGCCATAGGTTTATGAGAACGTTCATTTGTTCTAGACGATGGTTGAAATGAACAGTTGGAGGCAATAATATAAGTCTCCGCAAAGGTTGGTTCAATGCTAATGAATGGGAAAGCTCCTCGAGCCTTTCGCTAATTAATGACAATCTCTATGGGTGCTGCATGATGAACGATTAGCAGTAAAGCTTACTTATTGCATATTTAGAAGTGCGAAGGTGGTGGGTACGACGAAGAGCAATTAAGGATTGGAGGTTTCATGAACGTGCCAACTCGACGACGTGTGAAGGACATTTCATGATTTTGAAATCAACACTCGGAAGGGATAATATAACGCTCCACAAATCTTGGTTTAATGCGTATTAATAGGATATCTCCTCGAGTCTTTCGCTCATCAATGACAATCTATATGGTTCCTGCATGATGAGATGTTAGAATTAAATGTCACTAATTGCATATTTAGAAACAAGATATATGTGTGTGTGTGTAAACATTTTTATATTATAGACAAGTGCGAAGGTCACGGAGATGGTCAAATTTTATGTATCAGAATTTTTTTACTGCAATACGTGTAAAACGAAAGAGAGCATGATGGGGCAGTTCAACGATCGGTTTGTATATTTGCGGAATTTTGGGAAAGTGGCTAAGTATGGAATAGGGAAACGGTTGGTCAAACTCATTTTCGGAATCGAGGATTAAAGATTTCGTGAACGGACCAACCCGACGATGCGCAAATGACATTCCATGATGTTAGAAACTAAACCTCGAAAGGGATAATATAACCATCCATAAATTTTGGTTTTATGCGTATTAATGGGAGATCTCCTCAAATCCTAGTTTAGCATTAACGTTTGATAATTACATACTTAGAAATAAGATCTTATATATAATTGCCAATTCCTAATTGCAAAGGGCGCGGGCACATGAAACAACTATTAGGAATTGGATATTTCTTGAACTCGCCAACCCGACGATCCACGAAAGAAATTCGAAGAAATGGCGAAGTATGGAAAGCAGACGAATGAGCTTCAAAATGGGGTGACAATCGTTCCACAAGAGACGTTCAGAACCAACGGTCAAATTGTATGTCTTCGAAGTTTTCAGTGCAAAATGTATACCACAGAAGAGGGCATGATAGGTAGACTATAATACGGAAGATGGTATGATGTGAGTCCGATTGTAAATTTGTATATCGCGGAAGTCAGGGTACTATTTGCAGGTCACAGAACAATAGAAGTGCAATCTAGAGCCTGCCTACCTGGGAATCTGCAGTCGGGGAAGTGACTAGATATGGAATGGGGAAGAGGTCGGTCAGAGTCGTGATATAAAAGCAAGAGTGCAAATGTGAACCTGCAAGTCCGCCAACCTGCACAACTAGACATTTTTGGAAAAAATGACTAAGTGACGAGAAAGATAAAGTACAGGGAAAAGAGAAATGAGAATTTGGTTAAGTATAGAAGATGAAGATCGTTCTTTTCTACATGCTTCTGGAGAAGTTATATACTTATTGCATATACTTGGAAAGAAGTGTGAAGGTGGCAGACACAAAAAAACGGTGACTAGGAATTGGAAATTGTATGAACTCGCCAACTCGACGATCCGCGAAAGAGATTGCAAGAAATGGTCGTGGAAAGCGGTCGGACAAGCTTCAAAATAGGCTGACAAGGATTCCCGAGGAGACATGAGGCTCCGACGGTCAAATTGTGTTGATCCGAACTTTTGAGTGCATACTGTGTAAGACGGAAGAGGAGTTGATGTAGGAATCTGGAAGGCAATTTGTATATCGCGGAAGTTGAGGGGTTGTTTACAAGTCAAGGAACACTGGAAGTGCACTCCGCCTGTCTGGGAATCCATAAGCCAAAAATTTGGGTAAGTATGGAATTGGAGGTGCGAAAGAGATTCCAAGAAATGTCGAAATATGGAAAGCGGACACAAGTGCTTCAAAACGGGGTGACAATAGTTTCCCAAGAGATGTGAGGACCCGAAGGTCAAATTGCAAGCCTCAAAACTTTTATGTGCAAACCGTGTATCATGAAACAGGTTGTGATGTGGGAGTGCGGTAGTAAATTTGTATATCGCGGAGGTCCGGGTGTTGTTTGCAGGCCACAAAACAATGGAAGTGCAATATAGAGCCCGCCTGCCCGAGAATCCGCGATCTGAGAAGTGCCTAGGCATCGAATGGATAGTGGTTGGTCAGAATTGGGATATAAAAGCATGAGCGCAAATGTGAACCCGTGAGTCAGCCAATGCGCGCATTGAGACATTTTCTAAAAAAATAACTAAGTAACAAGAAAGAGAGAGTAGAGGGGAAAAATAAACACGAATTTGGTAAATTATAGAAGAGGGAAAATAAGGTCCAATATATTCAAATCTGTAATAGATATTCCATTTCCTGGAAAGATCTTTTTTGTATGTTGTTGGAGAAGTTGTATACATATTGCATATACTTGGAAATAAATCTGAAGGTAGCGGGCATAGGAAACAACAACTAGAAATTTGAAATTTTATGAACCCACGAACTCAACAATCCGCGAAAGAGATGTCAAGAAATGGTCAAGTGTGGAAAGTAGCTGGAGGGGCTTCAAAATAGGGTGATGGGTTCCCGAAGAGACGTAAGGCCTCGACTGTCAAATTGTATATATCGAAACATTTAAGTGCAAAATGTGTAACACGGAAGAGGGGATGATGTGGGAGTCCAGAAGTAAATCTGCATATCGCAGAAGCCAGAGTGTTATTTGCAGGTCACAAAACAATGGAAAGTGCAATTTAGACAAAGAGGAAGCGCTCGGTCGAAATGCGTGAATCCACCAACCCACGCAGCAGGAAATTTTCAAAAAAAACGACTAAGTAACCAAAAAGAGAAACTACAGGGGATAAAAGAGTGGGAAAATAGAAAGGTGGAGGGCAATTTTCGTAAGCGGGAATTGGTTTCAAACAAGCCCCATTGTTGCAAAACCATGATTTTCTAGTAATTGTCATCAAATGCTTTGTTGAAGATTAAATTTTATTGCAACTTGTAGGAGTAAGTGTCTTCTTGATACATTCTTCCATGAATGTAACATATTGACTTAAGTATTAAACTTTTTGCATTATGGGTTGTTAGCATTAAATCTTAATAATTGCATGTCTAGAAACAAGAATGACGCTCTTGCTGCAACATTGTGATTTGGTATTGCTATGTTCTATCTGCATTACGAATAGAATTGAACGTTTGTTTGAAACTGACTGAAATTCATTTTTTGTTTCCATAAAATCCTGATGAATCGACACAGTGCATTGTCATATAATTGTTAAATGCTTTATTTTAGAACAAATTACTTAAGCAAATACAATATCAAAGAACTACGAGACTGTCGAACCATGCCAATGAGAAGAGGTGTTAAATCCATAAAAGAAGCAACAAATAAGACTCCAAGGCAAAAATTTTAATAGTAAATCCATTAAAAAAAAAGAATATTGAGCATTGTATATCTATGCTTAGAAATTGGATCGAGTTATTTGGGCCAAAACATTGAACATATTTTCCATAGACACAGGCACATAATCTGCAACATGCAGGAGCCATCAAGATGCTCTTCAACATGCATACAAAACTAATTACCATGAATTTTTTTTAGGAAATCCTTGCAATCTTCTCCTAGGTAGATCAATGTTCGGTGCCCCTATCTCAATATTTTGCGGAAGACCTGAGTCAACAAAGAAACAGGAAACTGGGTCTGCAGTGGAATAAATCTTTGTCTTGAAGCAGATGAACAACAGTCGTGTGGTAAAATTCATAGTTCTCACAAGATTCCCATGAGGAAGAAGACAAAAAACGTTGCAGGGCAAACAGAATAGCCCGAAACTGAAAGTTAGGACACACCAAGAAACCACCTCCTCATAGTTGAAAACTTCAGAGACACAGGTTGCACGTGCAATTCCAGAGGCCTAAATTAGTTCATTTTGGGTGGAAGGAGATGACTAGTAGGAATATGCCTTGCACCAGTGGGAGTTTTGGTCCTCGTTCCCTAAGATGTTAATTGTATATCCAGAGAACAGGGCAATGGTCTCGCAATTGAATAGTTTTTGGCTTGAAATATATCTCTGGGAGCATCAACAAATCATCTCCTTACATTGAAAGACTTCTACCCAGAACATACTAATTTGGACCTCTAGAATTCCTACTTTCGATCTGCAAATTGCGTTCAATGTCGGTTTCTTTTCTGAAACCCCTTCTTTTGGTGTTGTCAAGACCGCCATCGTCAAGCCGGGAAGTGTCACCCGTTATAGTTGATTTCAATTTGGGCGTAGGAGTGGGAACAATCTCTACATTTCCATCATCCATTACCGTATCATCGTCCATCAGATCATCTTCTTCCGGCTCAAAATCCATCGAATCAACCTCTGCACTAGCCATACATGCAAGTGGGCAGGTTGTCTCAGCAGGTAGGGTTGCTTGGAATTCTTTGGCTTGAAATATATCTCTCGGTGCACCAAGGGACCATCTCCTTTTTTGCTCCTGGGCAGAGGGAGATGAGTAGTAAGAATATGCCCTGGAATACTGGAACCTCTGGCCATCATGCCTGAAGGTGTTTACTGTATCTAGACAGAACTGCTGCCATAAGTTAACGAGAATTTCCATTTTCTCTAGATGATGTTTGAAATGAAAATTGGGGAGGGATAATATAACCCTCTGCAAATCTTGGTTTAATGCGTATCAATGGAAGATCTCCTCGAACCTTTTGTTGATCAATGACAATCTCCATGATTTGTGCGTAATGAGTTGTTACCATTAAAGCTTACTAATGGCATATTTAGAAAAAAGTGCGAAGGTGGCGGTGATGGCGAAGAGCAATTAAGAATTAGAGATTTCGTAAAGGCACCAACCGGCCGACGCACGAAAGAGATTGCATCATGTTTGAAATGAATACTTGGAAATTATAACACTCTTCTCCACAAATCTTGGTTTAATTCGTATTAATGACAAATCTTCTCCGGCCTTCCGGACATTAATGACAATCTTAATGGTTCCTGCACAATGAACTACTAGCATTAAAGATTTATAATTGCATATCTAGAAAGAAGTACGAAGGTAGTTGTTACACATTATTTTCGTCATCCCTATGACCGTTAATGATGTAAACCTATATGTTGCCTTCAGAAGGGTCATTGGCCTGAGTTCCTGAAGAGAGAAGGGAGAAAAACTTTTCCTGAGAAAAGAAGTTGCATTTTCCTTTGTAAAAACCCTATAAAAAAGGAAGTTCGCAAACCACATTATAGCTAGGGTGCGAGAATGCCTGATTCTCACAGGATGCATCATAGATAGGTTGCGAGGGGTTCGCAGTTTGCTCTATAGGCAGGGTGCGAGAATGCTTACACGTGGGGAAAATGAGCATTTTCTCGAATCTTCTAGAAGGAGAAACTTCCATGGTGAGGTGGCATCCGAATGGTTTGGATCTTACTCGCTTTCATGATTTAGTGGGATCATCCTAACCTCCT
>ML779138.1:422951-442094 GCA_009831015.1 Picea engelmannii
TATGATTCTTTCCTATAAAGCTTGTTGTGTTTTATTGTATGATTCCTTGATCACATACATAGGTTTATATTGAGTTTATGCTATTACTATCACTTTGGTTGGTTGCGTTCTTTTGCAGGTTCATCATTGTATAAGCGTTGGAACGAAGTTAGGATGGTGATAGCGAGAGGAAGCGGTGTTTAAACGGTATGTCACCTATCCCTCTTTAGTTAGTAAATTCAATATTTAAAACTTAAGGAAAGCGTCATGTTCTGGTGTGTTTTGTTCTAGATATAGGTGGATCTAGGGAGATCAGTTAGTGTCTGCACCTACCAATTTATCTGATAACAGTAGTGGGGATGGTGAAGAGCGACTAAGCATTGTACATTTCGTCCTCCCGCCAACCCACAAAACAAATTCCAAGAAATGCTCAAGTATGGAAAGCGGTCGGGCGGGTTTAAAAAATAGGGTCACAAGATATACCCAGGAGACGTGAGGGGTCAATGGTCAAATTGTATGTCACAATGACATATTTCGGCCATCAATTTGTATATCGTGGAATTTTGGGTGTTGTTTGTATGTAGCAGAACAGTGGAAGCGCAATGTTGAGTAATCCTGGCTAGGAACCAACGATGTTAATAGTGGCCAAATATGCAATGGACAAGCGGTTGGTCGAACTCGTGATATAAAAGCATTAGACATACTCAGAACAAGAAATATTGACGGGCTTGAAAACAGGGCCACAAGCTCTACTCAGGAGATGTGAGGGCCGATGGTCAAATTGTATCTACCCCAACTATTGAATGCAAAATGCATAACACATAATAAGAGACAATGACGAATTTCGAGGGTCAATTTGTATATTGAAAAACTTTGAGTGTTGTATATAAAAGCAGGAGACATTCGGAAAAAGGACCAAGTAAACAGAAAGTGAAAGCAAACGAGATAAAGGGGAATTTGTTTGCTAATTTGTAGATCGTGAAAGTCCAGGTGTTGTTTGCAGGCGGAGGAACAATGGAAACACAATGTTGAACCCGCCTATTCGAGAACCCACGATTCAAAAAGTTTGTTCAATATGAAACGGGGAAGCGGTCAATCGGGCTGGTGATATAAAAGTAACATCGAAAATCTGAAGACGTGAATCCGCCAACTCTCGCACCTAGACATTTTCCGAAAAACGAGTAAGTAACCAGAAACGAAAAGCAGAGGGCAAAAAGAAAGGGGATGGCAATTTTTGGAAGCGGGAATTGGTGTAAGAAAGCCCCATTGATTGTCCTAACAATAACTATTAAGTGCATTAAACACGTGAACAGGTTCTTCAATCAAGGAATAGATACAACGAGCCATGCTTATAATTTCCAGGATCTGTTTGTATAAGAGAAGCATTGAAAAGCTACAAGAAAATCAATTTTGGGATGTTTAAGTAAAGTTATTGTACGGTTAGCTTCACCGGAAGTATAACAACAACGAATTTGAATTTTAATGTCCTCTCGTTTATATGATAGTTCCATTGGACTTCGCACAATATATATTCTTTTATTTCAAATTATTCTAGGAGATTAATTTTTCTAAGTTCATCAATCAAGGAAAAGTGCTAAAAATGAGATAAAGGGGAATTTGTTTGCTAATTTGTAGATCGCGGAAGTTTGGGTGCTATTTGCAGGCGGAGAAACAATGGAAACACAATGTTGAACCCGCCTATCCGGGAACCCGCGATAAAAAATGTTTGTTCAATATGAAACGAGGAAGCGACAGTCGAGTTGGTGATATAAAAGTAAGTGGAAATCTGAAGATGTGAATCCGCCAACTCCCGCACCTAGACATTTTCCGAAAAACGAGTAAGTAACCATAAATGGAAAGCAGAGGGAAAAAATAAAGGGGATGGCAATTTTCAGAAGCGGGATATGGTGTAAGAAATCCCATTGATGGTCTTAACAGTAGTTATGAAGTGCATTAAACATGTGAACATGTTCTTCAATCAAGGAATAGATAAAACGAGCCATGCTTATCGTTTCCAAGATCTGTTTGTATAAGAGAAGCATCGAAAAGCCACAAGAAAATCAATTTTGGGATGTGTAAGTAAAGTTGTTGTACTTCCAGCTTCATCGCAAGTATAACAATGACGAATTTTAATTTTAATGTCCTCTTGTTGATATGATAGTTCCATTGGACTTCACACAGTATATATTCTTTTATTTCAAATTATTCCAGAAGATTAATTTTGTTAAGTTCATCGATCAAGGAAAAGTGCTAAAAACGAGATAAAAGGGGAATTTGTTTGCTAATTTGTAGATCGTGGAAGTCCGAGTGCTATTTGCAGGCGACAGAACAATGGAAACACAATGTTGAACCTGCTAACCCGCCTATCCGGGAACCTGCGATCCAAAAAGTTTGTTCAATATGAAATGGAGAAGCGGTCAGTCGGGTTGGTGATATAAAAGTAAGTGGAAATCTGAACACGTGAATCCACCAACTCTCGCACCTAGACATTTCCCAAAAAATGAGTAAGTAACCAGAAAGGGAAAGCAGAGGGAAAAAAGAAAGGGGATGGCAATTTTCAGAAGCGAGAATTGGTGTAAGAAAGCCCCATTGATGATCTTAACAGTAACTATGAAGTGCATTAAACATGTGAATAGGTTCTTCAATCAAGGAATAGATACAGCTAGCCATGCTTATAGTTTCCAGGATCTACTTGTATAAGAGAAGCGTCAAAAAGCTACAACAAAATCAATTCTGGGATGTCTAAGTAAAGTTATCGTACTGTCAGCTTCACCGCAAGTATAACAACGACGAATTTGAATTTTAATGTCCTCTCATTGATAAGATAGTTCCATTGGACTTCGCATAGTATATATTCTTTTATTTCAAATTATTCCAGGAGATTAATTTTGGTAAGTTCATCGATCAAGGAAAAGTGATAAAACGAGCCACATACCACATTTGTGTCACATAGCTTATATTAAAGGGCAAAGCATGTCCTCTATAGTCTTTAAGATCATAGAAAAATTGCAAAGATCATGAATGTATTATTAATTTTACAGAACGAAGCATACAACCAAGAACCAAGTAAACACCAAATGTATTGAAAGTTGAGGCAGAAGGCAACGTATGAACATAGAAGGCCTCAAGCAAGATCCCACAAGGTTCCATAGAGCAGTACACATCGACCTTTACATCAAGCAATTCGATATACAAAAAAACACATCGTGGCATTGGTTTTCTCTTACATCTGGTATATGTTCCCACGAGAAAATAACTAGGGCCATGGGATATGAACAAAAGTTTGCCAAATACAAGACAACACAAAACCAGTGGAGCTTCCCCGTTGTATGCTAGCTATAACCAGACCTCGAAATGGGGAACAAGAAAGTTTTCGATTACTATTTTACCATTAAGCAAGATCACTATGGACATTTTCTTCTGCTAGTCCCATGGTCTATCACTACCAGTTTTAACAATGCCAAATTTCCAATATTATTGGAAATTCCTGATGATTATGCCCAGAGGAGCAAGCTATTTCGACGGTTCAAAGGATGGGCCCAAGGTATTTACAGTTGGATACTTTTTATGGGGTTTGCTCTCATGCTTCTCATTTCTAGACTGAACAATCTTATGCATGTGTACATCACCAACAACTGCACCTGCCTGTATGAATTCCAATGCCCGAATTCCCCAATCTCTATAGCGAGATCTGAAAATCTCAAGATAATGTTTCAATCGATGTTGAGTCCTTTTTTTTTCAATTAGGGCATCGAGAAAATGCAGATACCATACCATTAATGTATAGTTTGAGACCCGTTTTTATTTTATTCGAGCACCCAAAAAAAATGCAGAAATCCTGCCATGGCTATATAGTTGGAAAACAATTGTCCAACTTGCGCACCCAAAAAATGTATAGACTCCTCCATCAAAGCCACAACCAGCCACCATTTTTTTATTTTATTTGCACACTGAAACAAATATGCAAAATTCTTACTAGGAGATGCAAAAAAAATCAAAATAACAACATCGATTGCATTTGTAATTAGATTCTCCTTGTTGTTTCAAGTGTACAAGAAGAGACAAAATCTTTGGATTTTTTTTTTTACAGCTATAGATGTAAACTCTGAAGAACTCGAGTTTGACGAACATTCATCTGGGTGTTGAAGAAAAATTATAGACACACATGAGATATTTTCGCTTCCTGTCAAAGCTTGATATGATTTTTATTTTTATTTTTTTTCAGCCGATATGCAATATCGCATTGTCCTCATTTAAGGTAAATTTGCTATGTATCCGAAAGTCGCGCAACATGTAGACACTGTTTTCCTTTTTCTATAGCCTGCTTCTCATGACAATTTTGCTAACCCAGGAAGCACATCTTGTAACAAAAGCTATCGAATTGTACAATGCACTGTTGTGTTGCCCACAGTTCGGATGGCAGCATTGAGGCAATGCGTATATATGTATGGACATTTTTTACTGCATCGTAGACAATCAATCGTATCATCACTTATGAAAGCATAAGTAGAAGCATGAGAGTTTAATTTCACACATACAAGCTCAAAGGGGGTCGAGTACGCATTCGCTACAACCAAAACACCTTCAACCTAGAAACGTGAGCATAACAGTTAATATAATATACAATTGCACCCCCCNCATAAATTTGGTCAAGGCTATTTGTATGAGCAAAGTGAGGATGAAACTGTAGATGTATATGCACAACGGTTGTAGAGCTAGTTAGCTTCTTGAGATAATGTACTATATTTGCTCGCAACTCTGTTACAAATGTTGCTTGGGTTGTGCGAAAGTTCCTTTCTTTAACATCTCTTTTCTTTGTTATATTTTTGAAGAGCATAAGTGGAAATTGCCCTTTATGCAATTGTTGTTCCACTGACGAAAACAAATTTGAATAGGTATCAAACAATTCCAGCTGCAACATGGAACAGTGCAATATTTGTGTAACTTAACTGAGATACATGGACATGCGAAAGAAAAGGGAAAAATTGGATATGGAGAATGGTACCATTGCCTTGTCGTTGTCTGACTCTCCATATTTTATATGGATAATGTGTTGTGAGCCAAGTTTTCTCGTGAGTGTGACAGTTGCGCCAATGGTTTCGATTGGGTAAATGTTGTTGCTCTGTGCAAGTTGGCTGATAGCTGTGTCCGGGATGAAACAATATTCTGAACAAATAGTGGGAATTATTTCCACAATACTTGTTTCATTGAGCGATATAATCCGATCACAATCACCACAGTCATATATTGTTTTGGGCAATATATTAAAATTTGTAATGGATATCCCATTACCTGGCAATATCTTTTCTGCATGTTTGTGGACAAGTTGTGTAGGAATAGTCAGTGTGACTATCACAAGGGCCTCCTTGTTTGTCATGTCAGCACACATTGTGGATCTAGTTTTGTTTGCCTTGTCCAAGTAGGTGCCATAGACGACCATTATGTCCCCATTGAACACTTGTCCAGTTCGGCGGTTGTTCAATCCCTTTATTGATAGTATTTTGGGTGTTACAAGTTTAGACCTAGTGACAATTTTTTAACAGGAAAAGTAATGTGAATGGTAGTGTGCACTATTCTTTTGTTTTCTTTTTTTCCTCGCATAAATGTACAAGTAGACACACAACTTGGATGAACTATGGAGCCAGAGTTTTGCAACCAGACCTCTTAGTCTGCGGAACCTGCACTATGTTCGGTGTCTCGCTTGCACTTATTAAAACTTCTTGTGAACTGCAACGTATGTGTTGCAGATGACATCAACATATTCACCATGACATAGATGAACAAATAGTTGAGGATATTTGTTTGGTAAATATACGAGGAACATAATGTATGCACCTTTACCTTTGGCCTTGTCGGTCTACTGATGTTTGGGATGATTGACTACTCATGGCCATGTCACTAGTCCAACTTTTTCTGATGCAAGAATGTGTAGATGAACATCAGAAGGACTAAACAAGCATATGCATTGTATATTGTCCATAATTGTTCTTAATGTCACATGCAGGGTCGAAGGAGATGGAATTCGAAATAGGGTGTGAAGGGATACTCAAGAAACACGAGGACCCAAGGGTCAAATTGTATGCCTCAGATTTTTTGACTGAAAAAATGTGTAACAGTAAATAGGGCGTGATGGCGGGGCACAATGACCAATAGGTATATCGCGGAACCTCTGAAGCCAGAGACGCAATCTTGAACCCTCCAACCCGACACCTGCAATCGACAAAGTGGGTAAGTATGGAATAAGTTAGAAGCATGACCATAAATGTGAACCCGTGAGTCCACCAACCCGCACACCAAGGCATTTTTGAAAAGACGACTAAGCAGAGCAATCAGAAAGCAAAAGGGATAATAGAAAATGGAAGAAATAGAAATGAGGAGGGCAGAAAGGCCCATTGTTGCCAAATCATCATTTTCTAGTCTAATATTATATGCCCCCACCCGTTTTGTATGTTTAATTTACTAGCACAGTTGGTATACCTTTTCGAAGATTGTACCACAGACCCCTCTGTTGTTGCATATAAGAATTCATCTTCCCGTCCAACCAATCTGTTTCTGCCAGGGTAGCAATGTTGAGTATACAATGGACATGAAGGGAAGTTAGTATGAAGAAATACACGTAAAAGAAATAAATACAGTTCTATTTATTTCAATGTAGCAGCAAAGAGAACACGATTTACATGAGAATAAGCAGAAAGATATGTAATATATACATATAGTAAAAAAGGTGCAAAGCAGTAGAACAAGTAGAACAAATACACAGACATTAAATGAAATACTAAACACCGGAATATGAAATTAGAGTACAGGTATGCACCTCTGCAAGTCCTCGTCTATATTCGTGCCAAAGAGTCCATCGTCTCTCCAACCACTCTATTTGTTTAAATGTAGCAATGCAGGAAAAATACAATGGACACAGGAAGACATGTAATGAAGATAAGTTATTATGTAGGAAGGTACGCAATATCTACATACAATAAACTAGGTGAACACATATACAGACAATAAATGAAATACAAAACAACGCAATATGAAATAACAGTACAAGCATATACCTTTGTATCTCCTCTTCCAACACTGTACTTAAGACTCCTTCGTTTTCTCCAACTATTATGTTTGTTTGAATGTGAGAACACACAAAATACAATGAACATGAATGGAAGCTGGTATGCAACGAAGAACAAGCAATATGTACATACAGTAAATGAGAATCAACGAATAGAATAAAAGATAGTCAGAAACATGAACCTTTGCTTTTCTCCATCCATGGTTGTAAATATATAAAGTTTTTCCCTGCCCAAAATATATTACAAGCCACAAAATATTAAGAAATTGCATGGACATAGCTAAATGAATTTGGTTTTCTGTGGCAGAGTATCCAGATATGCTTCCAGACATGGAAATATAATTTTGCAGTATCTTTGGTGTATGTATCATATCTCAAGTACAAGACAAATTATATCGTGGTCACACCAGTTTGTGTAGAGGATAAAGAAGTTGTATTGTGATATGGGCACATTTCACCATATATGGTTAATAAGTGCCTTTTGCACATGTTTTATTTTAATAAAAAAACAACAGATACTGCAATTGCACATGTAGTTATCCAATTATTTCTTATGCCACGGTTTTGTATCATGTCAACACTGAAGTATCAACAAAATTTCACAGCAGAACAGGCGGGCACGGAACAGGCGCCATATCTCGACTTCGCCAGACACGACAAACAACACAACCACAGGTCCACTTGCACATGCAGGATGTGAACACCGCAAAGCGCCCCCCCCCCAAAAAAAAAACTAGCTCCAACTGTCGACGCAGGACCCCAATCCTGCAAAGCCAAAGCAAACAAAAGAAAACAACAAGCACCAAACCAACGAGAAAGCACGAACATGCCCGACTGCAACCACAAGGCCCCAAACTCGTAAACTTGAGCCAAACAACAACAACCAGCAACCAACGAACCAACGAACAAGAAACAACCACTGAACCAGTAAACAACATATGTATCTCCAACGATTACCAAACTACAGCCGAAGCACAGAAGGAATCATAAACATATGACGAGCATACCAGTAGAAATAAGCAAATATTCTTACTTGCAAACTACAAACACTGAACAACAAAGAAGGAATAAAAAATGAAATTATGGCATGGAAACTTACTCCGAAACGATGAACGACAGAAGCACAGGTTGAATTGTGGGTGCAACACCTGGACCCCGCAAAGTAAAAAAAAAAAAAAAAAACAGATCCAACTGCGAATGCAGGACCCCAACCTTGCAAAGTTGAACCAAACAACAACAAGCAGCAACCGACGAACCAACGAAGAAGAAGCACCCACCGAACCAGTAAACAAAGTATGTAGCTTCAACGATGATGAAATTGCATTCAAAGCCTAGAAGAAGTATGAAACATACAATGCCTATTCAACTAGCGGTGGACAACAATATTGTCCAAATTCACTATAACATTGTATGGAAAATTTTGAGGAAAAATGTACTCTGAGAAGCCTATTTGGGTAAACATTTAAGGCTACCAGATTGTGTAAGGGCTTCGCGGTATGCAAACATTTAAGTTGTCAGGCCTGTTTCAGGACCTCGCACCATGTAAACATTTAAGTTGTCAGGCCTATTCAAGCACCTCAAAAAAAGTGTCAATGATCTAAACCTTTGGTATGCAAACATTTCAATAAAAATACAAAGGAGTAATAATAATAGGACAAATACATTAATAAAAAAAAGAGCATCCATGCTCAGAACTTTCGGTTTGTAAACATTTCAGTAAAAATGTAATAAAAATTAAAAAGGAGCGTCTAAGCTCAAAACTTTGGATATCTACACATTTACAACATTGGGAACAACGAAGCTGGCAATAAGACCTCGAATATATTTTCCAATGAGACGATGACATATATATATTTTTATATACATAAAATAATGTTTTTGCTTCTATAGTACGAACAATAGAGATGATGCGAAAATTTATAGTCAAAGGATAGATTAATATGAAGTCAACAAATTATCGATCGCTATAGTCCCTCTGCGCCTTCGACATGGACTAATAAGTGGTAAATCTGACACAATCAATGTTGATTTTAACTTCAACTCATGAAATAACACCACGTTTAGCATTGTCCCGTGTAATAGCATTGAGTTTTCAACAAAACTACAAAAAATCCACTAAAAAGGTAAATGAAAACTAAAATGGAAGCCCATGACAATTTTGTTGTAATGACATTTGATAGTCTTTTAGTATCCTTTTCTTTCTCTGTGTTGCAATGATGTGATGATCTAAAAACCCTCTAGCTTGCGAAGACCATACTGAAATGCCCTTGTTTATATTGCGAAGACCATACCGAAATGCCCTTGTTTATATTGCGATAGCTTGATTGTGATGTTTTCTTTTACTTGTTTATGGAGGTTTCATGAATGGTTTATATCAGTGACATGGCATTTGTTCATGAAGTAGTAAGAATTCCATGCTTAGAATCATACACATAATAATCAAAGCTGGCATAGACATGTATTGCAATCAATAACTTTTCCTTGGCATCCTACTAAGACTAAGCACTTCATCGTCGACGGTCGATGCACATATCATTTAAATAACATGGTTATTTCTTGTGGAAAGATGATAGTTAAATGCATAGCTTCCATGATCACATTTTCATTCAATTACATCTTATGAGATACCATGAGTTAATACTTAAAGCTAATTAATGCATTGACATGTTTGTTACTATGAAACTTGTTCAATTGCAACAATTGATAATGGACGTTAATGAGGACGGGAAAGGTAAAAAACAAGGAAATTCAAGTGGTGAAAAGGCATGGCAATGGATTTGTTTCAATTATCAATGGTCTACCTAGCTAATGTAATGACAATTTGCAAAACATAGCTCTTAGCTTTGTAAAACTAACAAAGGATCCTTGTAGGCTTTGATGAATTAACAAAGTGAAAAGCAAATATGGAACAAACAAGAAACAAGGAGATTCAAATGATGAAAAAACATGGTATTGGATATGTTTCGACTACTGACTATCCATGGTATTGGATATGTTTCGACTACTGAATATCCATGGTATTGGATATGTTTCGACTACTGAATATCCACTTCATTACATACATTGTTGCTTCTTGAAATTGAACATCTATTTGCGCAAGACATAGAAGTGTGTGATATGGGCAAGGAAAGATACTCCCAAATGTTTACCAAAGGATTTGAATGGTCGAAAACTCTTCTGATCATTACAAAACCAACCATTATGTCGATCATACATCTAGGTAGTTGCATGTTGTTTGAGAAGCATGCGAGTAATATATGAATTAATAAACCAATCTCAGTGAAGCATCGAGTGCCCTAAGATGTCACCAAGCTTGCAAAGCCTCCTTGCAACATTATAACACTGATAAATTGATGGAATGGATTGCGAAGGACTAAATTGAGTCAACAAGATGGAAGTTTGAAGATTCAAAAGAAAACAAAGACTTCTAAAACTTTTGCAGAGGATCTAACTCCCAACGAGATGTCTTGTTAGTTGCAAATCAATGACATGGGTTGATAGATGCATAGTTATAGACATTTTTTTTCACCAAGAGGCTTCTAATAAAGATTTCATGCTTCGGGGGATCAAGATGAACCTAATTGATGTTTATTTCTTGCACCAATATATTGCTTCCTAGATCTACCTGCAAATATTTTTAATTCAATGAACACTGAGATGCAATACCAAGCTTCACAATGATGTGTTTAGCCTCTAGATACTTTTCTAGAGGATAAGAGTAAACACAAAGGCGAAACCCGTGGCAAAGGGAGTTGTAGCAACACCATATGTGTTTTGACTTGCGAGGTTTTGCAATGATTTTAAAAGCAACCTATGAGATAAAACACATTGTCAAGTGAGATGTAGTTATTGCATGTGCAAGAAAACATTGCATTTTAGGCTATGAACAATTTCTTAATTCCCTTTTGTTGATCTTGTTACACCAATCAAGGAACACTCTCAAAATGTAACTTTTTATTTCAATCAATGGAAAAAAGGTACCTTTTTTTGGAAAAAATGTTAAGGAGAGTGACGATCTTATTTGAAATTGATAATATGACATTTCTTAGATCGATATGATTACACATAATGATGTATAGTAAATGTGGGTTTTTATCCTTAATTTTGGATGGTGGGCTCCCACGTTCTCATTCTTCCTTCCACCCCTTGGAATTTGCAATTAATTTTGGCAAGCATGTGAACAACAACATGGTAGAATCCTATCGATGTAGAATATGTTGTTGACCCATGAAAAGGGTGGTTGACGAAGATGAGAATGAACCTTTTGGTTCAAGCAGTTGGAAATCTTTTAGCTACTAACCCATTCCAAACAATAACATGGCCTCATAAATTCACGATTGATTAAGGAAATATCAACCAACTCTTTGCCAATAGAGGAAGTGTACAAGGAGTTTCAAGTAGTTTTGGATGTTGTGTAGAATTTAATAATAACGTATCAAGAGATAGAGGAATGTAAGAACTGACATCAAAGCAATTTCAATAAAAGAGTGGCAGATTCTTTTGAATACATGTTTGGAATCAACAAATCCCAACCTCATCGAGGAAGTATGAATTATAAGTTTTAGAGGAAACTCCTTGAAAATCTAGATATGTCTACAACGGACATGATTGAGTGTAGACCACCTATTGAAATTGAAGAAGAGTTGGCTTTGAGCTTAAGCAAACAACAACTGAACTAATAGACCAATTTCCATCCAACTCCAACAAACAAGTAGTGTCTAACTATTTGGTCACTCTTTATCGCAAATTTGTACATGTAATTATATTTGAAGTATGAAACTTTTTGGTGTGTTATCAATTTTCTTAATAGATGATAGTCATCTTTGTAGACGCTTGAAGGCAGTTATATTACCAATTTTATGTTCTCTAGAAGTCTTATGGCCTTAATTTCCTTAAGTGGAAAAGACTATATGCTACTTTTTAAAGTGGCACTTTGATACATTCTTGAGGAAGGTTTATATATCAACAAAGTTGTTTCTCGCATAAAAAGATGACACGAGACTCAATTTTGATGTTAAAGGTGTTGTGTATCATGAAAATAGAGCCAATAAAATTTCATCGACCATAATTTACTCCATTTCCTTTCAAAGTCTTCCAATAGATGCAAAGATTCACTTATTAAGGTTTGACAAGAGAACCATGTAGGAAGCTTCATGTCAAATATTGTGCCCCCCTACAATGATTCCACTATAACAATCAACCCTCTCTTCACAATAAGTTTTGAATTTTTGGCAACACAATTTGTGCAATTTTTTGGATTTTTTGTAACACAATTTGTGCAATGGATAACTTTGGGTGAGAAAGCATGCAAAAAAACTCTATGAATCTTGGGAGACCACTATTACATAACCATTTGAGACATAACATTGTATTTTGAAACCATTCGAGATCTAGTCCAACTTGCAATTCAATATCAACTACTTGGGATATCAATTGAGAATCGTTTTTGTGAAGTAACAAATAAATTATATAAACAATAATAATGCTAACAATTCTTTAATTTATGAAATCCACAAACACTTGGGGTTTGGTATTTTAAATTCATCGCTATTCACCTCAAAGGTGCAATGGGAAACTCAACATAGTTCTCATGCTTATATCAATCACTCACAATAACATTTTAAATACATTCCTCCAACAATAATCTCTGATGAAAACAACAATTGAAAATTCAAAGTGGATGTCCTTTGTTTTTTACAATAAAATTCAATAGTGAAGTTTTCAAGTTGCAACAAACCACCTCTTACCCCAAGATTCAGAGAGTCTAGTAGGATCTCCTATATTTCCTAGTGTACCAGTAGCTCAACAAAATAGGATGTTGAATGATATAGTTCACCCTTTTGTTAACGAGGGCTATCCATGATAGAGTAATGAATCTTTTTCTCACCACCATAGGTCTATCTTGACCACAAATCTATTCAACACACAGAGGGGAAAAAAGCAATGTAATGCTTAAAATATATATATATATATATATAAGACATAACTACATTGGTGTGTGTATTTCCATGGAAAACTTCCTCACATTCTTTGAATGACGTCCAAGATAAATGCCATCGATGTACAACAAGTATGCGTAACCTAGAGGGACCTAGGTGGATTTGACCTCGTGACCTCCTTGGCCAATATGACTTTGACATGGCAAGTCCAATCACTTTAACTAAACATGCTATATATAATCACCGTTTGACAACACCAACACAATTCTATTATTTAAATATATTATGCAATATAATTCTACCTCTTACCTCTTATCATTTTGATATATTTTAAAATTAGTAGGAGTAATCATTATGATTGCTTAAATGATCACATTAGGAAAGCTTGGTACCGATAGATTTTGGGTTTGTAACTATTATGCTAGAGGGTAAGTTTAATATAGTAGTTATTAGATGGATTTTCATCATTTTGATAATTTGGATGGATGGGATCCTTGCACCAAATTAAAAAGATCACCTAATTTTGTATTTTCATGTAAATTTTCACTTGATATAATATAATTTGCTATTTTATTTTTAAAAAACATTCTAATTTGACAAATAACTTTGTAGTTTAAGTCATTGACTTTGTATATATATTTTTTTCTGAAAAAAGTTTGTAATTTTATTCATATAATGCAGAATTACATGCATCTGATGCTTACAACATTCAAATAAGTTTCCCTCTCAAATAGAATGCCATATAATGTCATGTGTATCTATTCATACGACATCCTTGTATCATACTATGTAAATTTCAACAATAAATACTGTAGGTACAGTCTCATAGAAGTCGATAATAATCTCTATCATAATCAACTAGCCAACACAAGGCCTTTATACAATTCAATTATATGCCTAAAGCCTATAAAAAATTTCATGATTATGAAAGAACACCCCATGAGGATGTTAAGCATTAGAGAAAAGAGTTATGAAGAGATTTTGTGAGTTGTCCATCATGGTTCTCCAAAAGAACCCAAACAACTCTTTCTAAATTGAGCCCCTCATTTGATAGTCCATCAATCGATTCCAAACATGGAAAAATGAAATCTCATCAAATCTTGAGAATACCCTTTTACTTAAAGTAAATTTCCTCATAATATTTTCCTTTCTAATCTATTTTATAACTAAAACTCGAGTCATAAAAAATATGTAAGATATCTCTTTCCAAACCCAAAATAAGAAATAATTTTAATACTAATAATTTAGAAAGATTGTTAATACTTTAAACTTTATTTAGAGTATATATATCTTATTATATCACTATAATATTTGTTAATAAAATCTGACCACATAAACATAACTTATGAGATATTAAGTATATCAAAATTTTGTTAATTCAAAACACCTCATTTAAATTAACTCCAATTTTTTTCCAAAAAAATTCAAATACAAACATTATCAATAATTAATATGAATAGTTAAACATTCATTTCGTCGAAAGGACTGGCAGTAAAGTTGTAAACCCTAAATAAGAGGAGGACATAAAAAGGAGGAAAGAGAAGAAAGAGCTTTCGGAGGAAGGAAAGAGCTGACAGCGCCCTATTCTAAGATTCAAATTTGAAAAATAAGCGGGGTTCATTGATATGGGCCGGTCCTGATCACATTACAGGGTCTGGAAGAAATGAAGCGAAGAGCTCCCCAACACGTCTCCGCCTCCGTCAACCTTCGACACTCTCCCGATGACATCGAAAGCGCTTCTAGCTCAGGTATGCCTCTTGACATCGAAAGCGCTTCTAGCGCAGGATTGCTCTTTAGATGGCTTTAATTGCCAAATGATTTGAATTTTATAACTCTGAAACCTATTCCGCGATTCGATCCTAGGTTGAATGGGCTGTGGTCTTTAACCTATTTTGTTAATAGCTGTGATAACGGGGATGCAGACAATGCGATTGTTTTATCCATTAGGTAGAGGAAATTTGATCCAGATAAAACCTCAATTAATTATATCAGAGGACTTGTTAGCGCCTCCGGTTACACATATTGCTTTCTCTTGAATGCAATGGTATTTTGCAGGTTCCGGGGATGGTAATATTCCTGGTATGGAGTCTGTTGTTGTCTCAATCAGTGGATACAGTGTGCTTGAGAAAATCAAGCTAACGAAATTAATCGACCAAACTGGTGCATTATACACTGGCAGCCTCGGAAACGGGAACACGCATCTGGTAGGTTTCTGTAACCTCGAACTAAAACGTAAAATCGTATTATTTTAGAAATCTCTGGGGGTATCTGCCCCTTATGCATATGCTTGTATTTTCCTTGATGGATGAAAAACTGTTGTAGGTTTGTTGGAATTTTCTGGGAGCCAAGTACGCCTTGGCGAAAAGACTCAGGCTGACCGTTGTCAATCATCGGTGGTTTGAAGACTGCTTGCGGGCAGGAAGGCGGCTCCCTGAAGGTCCGTATATTATGAAAAGGTAAATCTGACATATTTGATTACAAATTACTATTACTGTTTTCCAAAAGTCCTGTTTGTGATGCTTGCATTGGTATTTCTAAAGCCTTCTTTTGTGCCGCTTGCACTGATGACAGAACCAGATCCTAGAAAATCACATGATTCCTAGCCATCCAGATCTCATAAATAATCATACAGGGTAGGGCCTATTTGCAATCACAGATTTGTCAGTTATCCGTTCTAGTGGAACTTCTTCTAAAGTCCCACGGAAAAACGAAGCGGGGACTTCGGATGCTAGCAGGGGTGGACCTAAAATTCTCGCTACCTTTAATAACGGTTGACAATCGACGTTCTTCTTTGCTGTTGTGCTGACAATTTTCCCGTTTCCCCTTAACTCCCAAAGCTTTAGTAAACTCTGGGCAAACAAGCATGGAAAAGGAACGATACACAAACAAATGATTTGTTGATTGTTCGCTCGTTTTACAGAGGATAAATCTATCTGTACCCACCCAATTCCTCTTTTATCCATTGTCCCAGGTAAGTAGCTTATCTGCCAAGGCCAACCATAGCACAATTTTGGCTTTTAAAGGACAAGTAAGCTTCCAAACAACGCTCTACCACCAAATTCTAACTCCATTCCAATCCTCTTCAATTTTTGCAGTGACGCCAATTTAACTATATATTTACCTACCCTCTTGTTTTTAGCCCACTTAATCATATCCTCATTATTATTTAATAATACAACCTGCATTCCTCAACTAATTCTCCTTGAAGACTGAGAGATTCAATTGTCTTCCATCCTTGAAACTGATTCGACTTGTCTCTCCCAATTGCTACATCTCTTAAATAGTGAATGCCCTTCTCATGTAAAGTTTTCAATAATGCCTYAGAAAGCCTATAATTGCCTCAAGGGTCCTCCCCAATTCTCAYCTTGCCTMCATTTCCTACTTGCCAAGCAACCCACTYTCCAATAAGGAGGTAAGCCTCGATCAAGGCTTTCCAAACCAGAGAGGCTACAGGGTAATGCCTTTTGGCAATCTTATCCATTCCTCCATACTTTTCCCTTTCAGATATTTGGCCTTTATAACACTCCCCCAAAGCCCTTYATTATTCACTAACCTCCATGGATCATTTGCTGCTAGGGATAGGCTGAWGATGTGAATATTTCTCMAGCCACATCCCCCTKGTTCTTTTGGTAAGGCCCCTCTGTTCCACTTAATTRGTGGGATGCCTTTCCTTGCCCTTTTCCCGCTGCATACAAAGCTAAAACATTTATTCCTGATTTTGTTAAGTATGCCTTTTGGGATCTTTGCAATGGTTAGCCAATATATAGGGATACTCTCCAAAATCGCTTTGACCAACATTAACCTGCCACTCCAAGACAACAATCGAATGCATCATACTGAAATTGTCGCTTCCACTTTGTCCCTAGACAATCACAAAGTCCAAGATCGCCTACTTATGAGTTATCATCCTTATCTATTGATGAGGCGTTGTCATTATCCACCGATGAGTTGTCAGTGAGATCTAGATCTAGAGGAGGTTAGATACATGTATAATAAATTGATATCATGAGATGAATACATGTGTTGAGAATGACTTGACACCATTACATGGCCCTACGTTTCGGTGGTATTTCTCCCAGCCTGTTGCAGTCACTTGAAGATACTTTGATCCAAGAGACACCCCATGAGATCAAGTGGAACTCGATAGAAACTCCTTCAAGGGCTGGCATAAGAAATTCGGATAACAAATTACAGACAACAATTATCATTTCATTCATTTGCAGCTCAATCAGCAATGCAATAAAGTAGCTTATTAGAAATAAGAGAAATCTAAGAGGTGGAAACACCATTGAGTCAGGCCTGCCAATAGATATCTCAGACTTGAGAGCTTGAAAAGAATAGATGTAGATTTTGCTGTGCTATTCTTTGCTGAGTTACCACAGACCCTAGGCCCCCTTATCATAACATGAAGATTTCTGAAGTAGAGCGACACGATCCTGTAGAGCAACAATGATTGCCCAGGAGATGCTGCTTAAAATGAGTATGGCAAAGTGTGATATATATGCAGGAGCGCTGGAGTAAAATTCAATTCTACAGCAGATTTCCAGCACTACTTGTGGCTTTTCCTGTAGCAGTGGACACAGGTTATTAAGAGATGCTTGCTGCATGTAGCATGTGTATACTCACTGCATGCCAAGTATGTTAGATGTGGTGCCTGAAGGTGATTGGCTGTGTAAGGGCTGCAAGTTGCAGCAGAATGCAAGTGTCAAGAAAGTTGAGACACCTCCAAACTTGAGAATGATATCGAAACCAGTTTTCTTGACCAGCAGAAAACACAACTATGGCGCAGAATTTCAGAACAGAGGAGCGCTACCATAACTCTATTATGAGGCTTGGGAATTACACACACATACATATACACACACATGTGTGTGTGAAGATTGATATAATCGAGGGCCGACCTGTACGAGGACTTGCTCGAGCCAACCTTTAAAAGGAACTTTATGTATTAAATTGTGTGAAAAGAAGCAGGTTCGACCTAAGCTTGGTTTAAGACTGAAGTTTTAATTTTGTATTGAAAGAGAAATTCAGGGCCGATCCCTTGAGGAAGCTTATGTGCCTGTGTTCAAGCCCTTATGCTCACATGTAAGGGGATAATGGGGTTCTTTGTTTGCTTAGCTGGTAAAGAAGGTAATTTCTTGGGCAATTTTGAGGGCTCATGGATGTGATTCAGAGTTGTCACATTTGGAAGTCCACATGTCCACATGTGATGGAAGACGTTGGGTCTTCCTTGCATGCTTGGTGAAGGAGACCAGCCCACTTGAAGAACGGTTGAAGATTGTATTGCTCATTCTGAGCAGAAAAGGGAGCACTGAAGGGGCCTTGGAGGCTGGATACTACAATCTTTTCCCTCATTTACGGGGATGGGTCACCCTAAGAGGGCTTTGGCCTTTGATTTTGTACATGTGGCTAGAGGAGCCCATCTTTTGTGTATTTTGGGATTATTTAATTGTTGAAGAGGGCCCTTTGCCCCTCCATAGGCTAGATTAGAGGAGTTTAGCTTAGAAAGATAATATTTTATTGTAAGAGGAAATTGAGCCTTTCCCTCTATAAATAGAGAGGCATTTCCTCTCATTTGGACATTAAAACTTGAGGGAGAAATCCCTTAGGAGGTCTGAAATTTTTGAATTTTTCTTTGAGCATTTTGTCTTGGATTGGTGCTTTGGGTGGAGGATTAAAGATTTTTGTTGGTGAGATCATTTGTGGATGCTTTTCTTGTTTTTGGTGGATGTTCTATGGAGTTGGGTTTTCTTCATGCATAGCGACTTGATTGAGTAAGTGTTCCTTTCAAGTTCAAGTGTTGGTTCATGGTATATCATGGTGGATGCTCTATTAGCTGGGTAATAGCTGCATGATATCTTGTATCCTTGGCTCATTTTGGTGGAAACCCTAAGGAAGGTTAAGATTGTTTATCTCCTTCCCTTCATTCATCTTAAACTTTGTTGAAGCATTTAAGACATGACCTAGGGATTAAAAGGGCTTATTCCCCTAAACATTGTCTTTGGCTAGTTTGAATTCTAGGGGTTAAGAGGGTTTATCCCCCTAGGGTTTAACCTATTTTCCTTTTGATCTTATGCTAGAAATTAAAGAAAACATAGGAAGACATTAGGGATTGTAAGGGTACATCCCGCTAACTTGTTTTCCTAAAGGATCATACCTAGG
>ML779138.1:465634-478681 GCA_009831015.1 Picea engelmannii
GGGTTGCACTGAAAGGCCTGTATGAGGCTAAGAACGAGAACCGGATAATGGCTCTCCGAGACAAGCTGCATGGAACTAGGATGGTCAAAGGAGAGAGTGTGGCCACCTACCTCACCCGGGTTGCACAGGTGAAGGACGAGTTGGCAGTTGTTGGAGAAGTCATTCCTGACTCAGAGATGGTGTGGATAGCCCTCAAAGGCTTCACCAATGAGTGGGAGGTTTTCGTCAAGTGTGTGGTGGGGAGAGAGAAGCTCCCTGACTGGAGCAGATTATGGGATGATTTTATGCAGGAGGAGATCCGGGAGGGGTTTCAAGAAAAGGCATTGGACGGTGCAGACGATAAGAACGTTGCTCTTATGGCAAAGGGCAATAAGAAGGACATGAGCAAGGTGAAATGCTTTGCATGTCACAAGACTGGCCACTATGCTAGTCAATTTCCGAACAAGAAGAAGAAGAAACAAGAACCAGAGGTGTTAGCTTCAGCAGAAGTTGTAGAGTTTACTCAGAGATTTGAGAAGGAGTTCTCTCTCATGGTTGGTTCCGTGGGCAGTGGATGCCTAGTGTTCGAGGACATTGAATCTTGGTTTGTGGACTGTGGTGCTTCTCGGCACATGACCGGGTTAAGGTCAGTTTTCCTCGATTTTACAGATAGACTCAAATTGTAGTGTGAATTGTGGAACCGGTCCACAACATGCAGTAAAGGGGGTTGGAAGGATGAGATTCCAACTAGAGTCGGGAGGTCTTCTGAAGGTTGGCGAGGTGTTATATGTTCCAGAGTTGACACTTAATTTGCTCTCAGTGTCAACTTTGGATGAGAGTGGTTTTGGAGTTGTTTTCAACAATGGACATGTGTTTTTGTATCTTGTGGGAGCAACTGCTGACACAGCCGTAATGCTTGGTGTCAAGTGTGAGGGATTGTACAGGTTGTTGGGTCGACCTGTGTTGGGGTCCAGTGGATTTCTGGACTCAGATTCTGTGTCGGAGGGTTGGCAGGTAGCACGGGAGAGAGAGTTGATACATGGCACTCAGTCTTATTTCGGGACTCTCAAGGGACTCAACAGGCATGAGTCGGCATAGTTGGATGCTCAGGAGAGTGTGCAGTCTCCTAGGAACATGTCTTTAGTTCGTGGTACAACGGAGGTAGCAACAGAGGCTTCCAGTGCAGTGGGAGTAGTGGCTTCATGTTCAGAGGGAGCAGAGACTTCTAGTACAGAGGGAGCAGCTATGGCAGCTGATGAGATGGAGACAGATTCTGGTGGTGATACCATAAGTACCTCCCTCGCTAAGAGGGAGTGTTAGATTTTTTAGCTCGGGAGGTACTCCGCATGTTTTGTCTTGTATGTGGATGTTACCTTAATATTTGCACTACCAAGCACTTGACTTTGTAATAGTTTCTATAAAGTTGTTTTAAGTGGTTCTTTTAGTAAAGTGACTTTTTTTAATAAAGTGTACCTTCTATTTTTAAAGTGACTTTATTTTCATAAAGCACTTATGTAATAAAGTGAAATTCACTTTAATTTTAAATGAGACATTTTGGAGGGAATGGATCATGACCCTTGATCTTGAAAAAGGCAAGATCTAATCTTGGCCTTTGGATCTAGGGTTGGGGAAGGTGAAAAGACACTTTTGGGGGGAAAAAGTCATTTTCAGATTATAAAAGAATGCATTGGGTAGTGTGCAAGACATGTTGTGAAGACATCGGGAGGATGTTGAGAGCACATTTGGAGGAGAGTTAGAGAGATTTTCTGAGCATGCTTGAGAGAGGAAAGTGAGCAGCAAAGAGGGCACGTTTTTCGAGGAAAGTGGGCATGATTCTCGAGAATTTTTTTTCTGAATTTTTGGCCGAAATATTTTTCTGCTGTGGGAGGCTGTACTGTACGGATCCGTATAGTCTGTAGAGTTTGTACAGTCGTACGGATTTGGCACGAAAATCGAGAAATTTCGAGCACGGATTTCGAGGCAAATTTTTGTTTTCTGTTCGCTGTTTTTGGGCCGTATGGAACAATCCGTACGGTTGACTGTGGGCATGGAAAATGAGGTACGGAAGAGGCTGGACAGCGGTATGGTTTTGGCACGGAAAACGAGGCAGATTTATGTGGGACAGATTTGGTGCTGTGAGGTATTTTCCTTGGCTGGAAACGTTGTTTTGCTGCTGATATGTACTTTCCTGAAGCATAATAATAAGATCTCTCTCTCTCTCTCTCTCTCGTTGGGTTTCCCCACATTGGGGTTTTCCCTGGCATTTGCCTAAATTTCTGAGTGTTATTGGGTTGCTGTCCACTGTGTTTTTCCGCTGCATATTTTGCTTAGCAATGTGTATTTCTGCTTATGGAAATTTCTGAATGTGGGTTTTGCATTTATGAAGTTTATGAAGACAATTATCTCTATGTTGCTAAGTGTTTGACAAAATTTCAGTTTGCTGATTTTAGTCATTAAAAATCTACAATTCAATCATAAATAGGACTCAATCTATGGGCATAATTTGACTTGGGCCATGTTTGGCTCCTCCACAAGATTGGCCAACTCACGATGAGAGATACTTGAAGCTACGAGACTTGTTACTTCTTCTCTTCAGTATATTGTCCCAATAATTCCATGGGATTACTTAATGGCAAGGGCATGTTTTCATTCTAGAACATCGGTATCCGATGTGGCTTCGCCATTCCCAAGGCTTCTATTATTGTCATATGACAAGGTGGCCAGATCTTTTAGTGTATCCTTGAGAGTGAACTCCACTTGTCTAATATTGGAGGATATCAAGCTTGCCTCATTTCGACTTAGTGGATGTATACACTAGTAGAGATGAGCTTATGATTTTCCTACCAATCGACAATTTCATCCAACTGCTTCTTCTTCTATTCCATTTTGGACACTCACAATTCAAACTATTGTTTCACCACAATCATGCTAGAAAACAATTCCTTGCATTTGAGAAAGTGCCGATAAAAATCTTGGATTAATGGTAGCAATTGGATCCTCCCACCTACGAGTGAACACAATGAACTCTACCAAGTTATCATTTGAAACGTTGCAATATTTTACTTGACTTTCCAACCCAACTATGCATTACTTGAGTTGAAAGTGTTCCTCCACGAGTTTTAGAATAGCCTCTTTAGAGCTTGAGTAATGGCAATTCCAAAGGTTGTTAGAGTTTAAGGTGTTGCTTGATGGGTATCTACAACTACAAACTCTGTGGTTTAAATTGCCAATTGGTCATCATCAATCTTCTTCTGCTTCTACATTTCCTTCTTGATGGTTGTCCTTTTACCAGTCATACTTGAACGTTTCTAGAACATTGAAAGGGTCTTCATCGTCGTAGATGCCAAGCAAATTCTTGAGTAACTCTTCAAGCCATGACAATGTCGTCATGGAGTTGGCTCCCTTGCATGATAGTCTAACGTTGCTTCTATTTGCTCTTGGCTACTTGACAAGGGTTCTTCTGATTTGTGGCCTAGTGCAATATCTATCTCAGTTACCATACTATGAGCTTCGATAACTTATTTCACCTCTATGACATCCTTGCTACTCCAGCCTATTGTAGAATATTCTTTGATATTTTGGTCTCAAAAAAGCTTTTATTGATGGAGATGAAAATTTTCCTTAACTTTCTCCTTGGAATACCACTTGACCTTGCCTTTTTGAAAGAATTCTTGCTAACTTCTTTTAGTGAATATGCCTTGTCGGTTCTATTTGGAGGAGAGAAACACATACATCTTACTTGGGATATCTAGTCTCCTACCTTGATCGACACTCGCCAAAGAAAGCTAGGGTTTACCCTTGTGTGCATTGATGGTGAAGGACTTACCATCCTTGGTCAAGACCATTGATGACGGTCCCATAGAGGGGAGTGTGGTGTCTTAGGTCTGTCGATTGGTTATTGGAACTGGAGTGGAGTTCTTTAGTCTTCCTTGGGCATAGTCTACAATGTACTTAGACCATTCTCTTGATTGAGTCCCACATGGGCACTGTTGGGACAGTATTGGAGTACCTTGGCTATCATTGCTTTTTAGTCTGTTGGTAGGAGATTGGGAGCTCAAGTGGTGTTTGTGGGTAGGTGCCATTGCTTGTTTGGTTAAAGACTCTTTGCAGGACAAGGTTATTGTGGTAGCATTAGATGACTATGGTAGGTTTGTGTGGGTTTGGATCAATATGATGTCTTCGCTTTGCATACACATTTTTATTGTAGTTCGTTACTTCCCTCCCATCATGTTTAGCATGCCACATGGGTGTGGATAGGGATCGTTGATAAGTTTTATATTTTGATATTGTCTCGTACTCTGCTTTGGGGGATGTTATCCTCCCAGGTAATGTTAACACTTAGAGTAGATATCAATAGATTCCACTTCACAATAGGAAAAAAGATACTCTTTGCCTCCATGAGATTGACCTAGAGTAGGTACTTGTTACATCCTGCTGAGGTCCATGAGCTATTGATCCTGGATGGCCTTCCTTGCTTCTCGAGTTCCAATTCGTTGACTTGTTTTCCTCACACTTCGAGGGGGGGTGGCATTGTGGTGGACTATGTTCTTTCCAACCAAACCATGCTTCCCCACATTCATTGATATTTAGTTGACTTGGATCCTCTTGTAGACAATGCCTCTCTCTCCTTCCTTTGAGTTCACCCTACCCCACGTCCTTACATGGTTATCTCCTTTGATGATGGGTACCCAGATGCTTACTCCTCTTGACTTCGCCAGTTGCTCCCTCTCCTTTACCGCTTTTCATCTCTTGAGTTTGCCTCCTCTAAGTATGCCCTTCTCTCCTAAGTTATCTAAGATGTGGCCCTTAGTTCTTATCCCCATGTCATTTGTACTACTCGTTCCTCGAAATCCAGATCTGGTCTTGTGAACCTTTGGTATGACAAAGAACCATGTTGCCTTACACAATCCAGCCTCCTATTCCTGTCTTCAAACTTCTTATCCGTACCTCCTATGCCACATGGAACTTTTCTTCATCTCACAAAGAAGATGTGGATTGCATGTGTCACTTTGACGCTACGCCAAAGCCTTCTGGTGCACCCTCTTCCCCTGTCATTCTAGTCTCCTTAGCAACCTTGACTTGCATGCCATTTTTACCCACACGAGCACCCGCTATGATGTACCTAGGCAACCTCCTCTTCTCATCTCTTCCCCCCCTTATGTCACATGTTCTTTTATATTGATATCTGACAAGCAGTTTGATAGATGAACACATGCAAAGTGACATATGAGGAGGTCTTTCAAGTGGAATTATTCAAACATGGTATACATTCTATGATTGATTATAGTGCTGATTTGTTTAACCATGTTATGTGCTTAGGATTCCCATAGGCCTAGTCTCACCACACTATTCATTCGATCCACAAATTGGGCTCTAGTGCGGATCAGAATAATTATTGGATGATCATGATGGTCCACACATTCTATGAACTCTATGCCATTGCCCTTTTACAGAAATTTCTTGAAATGCCACTTTTAGAAATCTCACCTCAATCTTGAGGTTTCTTCGATCTATTCCCTATGACCTTTCAGCCTTAGGGCTGATCTGTAATATTAAATTACAGCAATAATTATTCACTTCTATTCTACCCAATTTCACATGGCAGCCCAAGAGAAAAATGTCGTACAAGTGTACTTCTATACCATAATGCTACAACCCTTAGGGTGCACTTTTCCAAGCATATAACAGATCTGAAATATCTTATTGCTGCAGATTATAACAACAGTAAATCTGCTCCTTTATCTTCAAGATATGTGTTAAATGACTTAACCGATTCAGCTATATCTTATGTCAAATCAGCATGAAAAAGTGCTAGAATCTACCCAATCAAGAAGATACCATAAGCTGAAAATCAAATCTGCAAGTATACAGTACAAGTACATACCACAACTTTATCACAATTTTGGTACAGGTCATGCCATCCAAACTCTAGTTAGAGAAACCTTAAGAAAACCCTAGCCACCTACTCCTTCTAGCTAGGAATCACTCCTAATCAAAGCTAGTTGTTGCCACACATTCTCACACCCAAATATGAAAAGTCCTAACACCTAGATGAAGACACGTGAAACTAGGAGGTTGGTCACTGTCACCTCACCGATAGTCCTCTGCACTTTAGACAAAGGTGTAACTAAGTCAAGGGATGCTTTCGTATGGTTGTTAGGCTCACTTTGTGTAGTATAGAGCGGGAGTAAAAGGAGCCTAACAACATGAACACATGGAAATGGAAAAGTTTTAAAAGTTGGGGATGATGGATAAAAGGGATCCAATGCCTTATTGCTTGAGCTATGGAGTCATAGATGCAATCTAAGAGGGTGTTCTACTAAGGATCAACAAGCAAGGGATAACAAGATGAGAAGGGAAGGGATTTGTAATAAGAGCTCCTCAACCAAACTAAGTGTAGAAGTAGTTAAACATTCTCTCACGATAGGAGCTTTAGGGCTTTAAACATCTTTATCTCTTGGACAAGGGGCAAGCTCTCACTCACAATAGGACATCTAAGGCTTTAGCTCCTCTTCAAGAAAAATACTCCTAGACTTGGCTTTGACATTCTCAACCTACAATCACAAGTATACTAGAGGTGCACCTAGAACATTGCCACACATAAAAGATCGTACAAATATAAAATCACAATGTCAAACAATGATTTACCTTACTTTAGAAGCTTGGAGCAATTTGCTCACAAGTTCTTTCATTCTAAAATTTCCGAAGTTGCAAATGGAGAGAGCAAATCCTTATATAGATTTGAGCTCTAACTCCTTTACAATAAAATATTATTTTCTTATGAGCTTCTCCAAGGAAAAATACTAAAATATTTACAACTACCTAAGTGGGCGAATTAGGTCAAAAGACCATAGAAAACACTTAGATACAATGTTCTAGATGAGTTTAGTGCCACATGTCACCTTCCTCTATCTTTATCTTCATGCAAAGGAAAAATGTGGATGCCATTTGTCCTTCTTATCTTCAAAATAATAATAAAAGGCTTGGTCAAATAGGTAGGGAGAATTTCCAAAGGTGTGCATGAATGCCAAGTGTAAAACTCCATAAGGAAACTTTCCAAGAATTAACCACCTCCAAATAGTAATATTACTTGAGTAGAGCAAATTTGAGTGGTTTGCCATGTGAAAAGCTCCAAGGATGAGGGCACTCTTCTAGACATGCATGAAAATGCCAAGTGTCTTCATTAGTTAACTCCTCCAAAAGCTTTTTTGACCAAGAAAATATTAGATAACTCCTTTAGTAAGTGCCCCCTTGGTTCTTGTTCTTTGTGGAAAAATTGAGTAGATAATGACCATGAAACAAGTGTGCCCTAGGAAGTAGTTCCTTTGTCCACTTAACAACCTCATCACAATAAAATATTCATCATGCATGTGCCCCTAAAGAGAGAGGAACGTGCCCTTGAAAAATGTGCTTTTGTGTCCACTTTGACCAAGTCAACCTTGAAGTTCTCATCTTGGAAGGGTTGTTGTTGACACTTGTGCAAATGGGTCTTCATCAAATCCATGCGACTCCTTAAAATATGTGCAAATAGCCACCCTTTGACCAAATCAAACCATCACTAGTCACTTCACATGTGTGCAAGGTGTGAACAAGGTTGTGCAATGAATGGATATATCCTCTTAGGAGTGCACAACCTAGGGATGTGTTCATGAGTGGATGGGATGGGTGAGGTGGAGGGTCAAAAACCCTAGGGTGCATGTTAGTTAGTCTTCCCTAGTCAACTCAAGACTTAACTAACTCCTCAAATCTTGTGCCAAAGGATAATGATGACACATGAATGAGGTTGGCCTGTGTGAACAAGGCTAAATTGATGCTAGGGCGAATTGAATTTTTGTCATGTGTTTTGCCTCAACATACGTGCCAAAGGGGGAGTGCCTAGTCTCATGTGTACCACATGGACTTTAAGTTATAATCCCTAGTGACAAATTGTTAGAAATTTAAGGGAAAACTAGAAACAGAGATATCCTTTTAATTTTTCTTTACTACAGTAGTTTTAGATCAGCAGTAGATGTAAACTAATAACATAAATAATATAATGGATCTGAACATTACTAAAGAAAACAGATCTGAACTATTAATTTAACACAGATCTGAACATTGGCAAAACAAGAACAGATCTGAACATTACCTTGGCCAAAAACAAAGAACAAATTTACCTGATGTGCATGCTGTTGTCCTCTTTTCTGTATGCTCAGAAAAAGCTATAATGGTCATGGATCAACCCTCAGGGGTAGATCTCATCATGATCTTTGTGAACAGTTTTGCCAAGAAGAACTTTGGGTAGAAAACAAAAAACCAACCAGCATGCTACTCAACAAGTACAGGACTGAATCAAACAATTCCATTGACCAATCTAGAGGCTGAAAGGAAGCCACTAAGTAGCCCTAACAAAAATCTGTCCAAGAAGAGAGGCTGCTACAACAATAGGCAGATTTAGGTAGCAGACTTTATGGCTGCCTCGACAAACCCCGATTAGGGCATTAAAACTGTAATGGGGCAGCCTACAGATGGCACCTGCAAAGAGAATAGACAACATACAAAGGTGGCAGCAACAACACTTAGCATCAAGGAGGGCAGCACCAGTAAAAACCCCAAACAGCTAACCTAATTTGCAATCAGAATTAGTAGCAGGCTGAGGATGAGTGGAGAGGAGGGGGTCGCAGCCAAGAGCTAGCAAGGGACTGCTTCAAAGGAGGGCCGCACCACTATAACAGCAAGAGGAAGGCAGATCCAAGGTGGCCGCACCCTACACCAGCAACAAGGAGAGAAGCTGTACCCCCAAACCAGCAAGAGAGAAGGTTCCAAGGAGGCTGCAACAAAATACCAAACACTACACCAGCATATCCAAGGAAGGCCGCACCATAAACCAACCAGAAACTCAGACCAAGGAGGCCGCACCTAAACTCAGCAAGAGAAATCAAGGAGGCCGCAACAAATCACAACAAGAGAAGACTGAACCAAGGAGGCCGTACCACTACACCAACATATCCAAGGAAGGCCGCACCATAAACCAACCAGAACAAGGGATCTGCAGCAAGAAACTCAGCCTAAGACTTAGCTTGGAGGAAGAGGAATGAATGTTGAAGTGAGAGGAGAGGTCTCTCCCTTTTATAGTTTAGGTAGGTAGATTAGGGTTATTAAAATAGCCCTAATTTTAGGGTTAGGTTAAAAAACCCAAAACCCAAAAATTAAACAATTAATAGAGTAGTTAAAATAATTAATAGAGTAATTAAAATAATTAATATTTTAATCATAAAATATTAATTAGAATAGTCAACAAGTCAAGGTGGCTATCAAAGACTCAAACCACATAAACAAAGGAGGACGTAACCCAAGCAAGGGTTTACAACAGTAACAAAACAAATTCAAAGAGAGGGATCTTCTTCAATGGCAAAATGTCCACATTAGTCTCATAATAACTTATAAGCTTTTATCATCCCATCATAAGAGGAAGTCAATGATGTGATCATGTCCTTCTTCTTAACTGCTCCTAGGTCTCATGGACCATCCCAAGAGAGAAGAAGATCACACATCATCTCGACTTGGTACTTAATCAAGAGCTGCCTGGTCCCAGACCAGGATACCCCAGAACGTGTCTGGGGGCCCTAGATCACCACTAGGGTCTTATCCACCAAGGTACACAACCAAAGATCAATCCAAGCACCGAGCAAGGATTCCATAGAACACATTCAAGGGCCCTAGAACACATCTAGGGACTTATATCATCAAACTGCTTGGTCCCTGACCAAGAACTGCCTGGTCCCAGACCAGGATACCCCAGAATGTGTTTGGGGGCCCTAGATCACCACTAGGGTCTTATCCACCAAGGTATACAACCAAGCATCAATCTAAGCACCGAGCAAGGATTCCCTGGAACACATCCAGGGGCCCTAGAACACATCTAGGGACTTATATCATCAAACTGCTTGGTCCTTGACCAAGAACCCCAACATTACACTGGGGGCCCTCACTAGGGTCTTTTGCCATGGCTCTAACTGCTTGGTCCCAGACCAAGAACCCTAGGAGTGTACTGGGGGCCCTAGATCTTAGCTAGGGTCTTTGCCATCCTCTTGGAGAATGGCTCTTGCAACTGCATTAATTTTAACACAAATCGACAAGTAAAACTTAGGGAAAAGGCCTCAATGAAGAATTAGAACAATAAAGTACTAATAGGCCAATACTTAGGCACTCAACTTAAGGTTTAGGATTTAAATCAAAATACCCCGAACTAGTTAGGTGTGTTCACATTAAAAATAGTGGAAATATGAGATTTGAGAGGATTTAAGGTTTATAACTTACGTAACTATAGGCAAAAAGTACCATGTGCCTGCTAGTAATGAAGTGGAATGTGGGTATGAAAGTGAATTTTACTTAGGTGAAAGGTTAAGATGTGTTGCGATACATAAATCACTTTGGAAAAATGGTGGAAAGTGGTGAAAATGTATGCGTGAAGTGGATTTTAACTAGGTAAAAGTGATAAGATGCTTGCAAATAACAATTTTCCTAAGTGAAATGATGGAAACGACATGGAACACTAGGTAAGTACATCACCACATTAGAGGATGCTCATGTTCTAACCATGCGGGACAAAGTGAAAGTGACTAGGATGTGACTATGTGATCACCATGATGAAGAAAAAGATGTGCCACTAAAGCAACCTCCACCAATATCCCAACCTTTTGAAGGCTAGAATCATCCCATCAACCAAGAGAATCATGATGGAAGATCATCACATGAAGGACTACTCTCAAGAAAAAATAAGTGTGTGTATCTGTAGCCCTTTCACACCTTGGCAAGTTACCCCAATAGTATGCCTTTACCACTCATGTGAACATGAGGGGTAACACTAATCACTCCACCAAAGATGATGAACAAGCTAGCATCACCATTGACAAGTCCTGTATGGCACCTACACTTTATAGGATGTCTTCTTCTCTTCTTCTTGCCAATAAGCATAACAAGTAACACTAGGGTTTCCAAATGCCATAAAACCCTGGTCTTTGTCTTTCATAGGAACTGTAAGATAACATACTATCTTTGCCCCTCTAGGGCATATCATGAACCCTAGTCTTCTTTGTCTCTTTATGGTGAAGCCCTAACCCTAGTCTTCCCTTGAAATTCCCCCAATATCCCTAGTGACTAAAACAAGCAGAGCAAATACACATGAAGAAGATTATAGGAAGACAATTTTGCCTTAGTCTCACATCTCTAACTCAAGCATGTGAGCACAAGAGTGAACAAGTACAAGTATGTTCAAATGACTCTCTCCTCCCTCAATTTAAATGAGAGGTGAGGGAAGCCGACAATACAAAGTGGACCTAGTTCACTACAAGGTAGGGCCACATGTGGAGTGCTCCAACATTGGGTGACACATGTCAAGCTCCAAGGCATGCACATGTAACAAGCAAGGCTCTAAGACTGAATGCTCCTCAAACATGGTCCAACACTCTTTCAAAGGACTCATAAGCTCCAACGCACCTCCTAAGTCGTGTGTACCTTTGGGTTTGTTATCGTACAATCTGTACTTGCCCAAATCCCAAGGCAAGTGAATGCAAGATTGGCGTAACAAGGAGTGACCTATCACTGTCACCTTAATAGGAAACCCCTTTCTATTTAGGAGTATATGAATGTACCCCAGGGGAGGTGTCCCCAGTGACATGAGGGTTTGAGAAGGCTAAGGAAAAAGTACAAGAAAGTTCCCCCCTCTCACAGGTCACTCAATTTCAAATGTTCTTTGTGTCTTATAGAGATGAAGCAAAAGATAAATGAGGTGTACCTGCCCAAAACAAGACAACAATAGAAAAAACATGCAATTTCAAGGTACCATATGATGTTAGTGCTTCATAAAACCATGAACCTTTGAAAAATAATTAAGCTGATATAATACTGCAGCAAAGTAATTATCTATAACAACAATGAAAGTTTAGTAACAGCCACAATTATTATGCTTCAAAAATGCTTGAAAATGATAAGAGAATATAGCTCTAATTTGACAAAATGATAACAACTTGTCAGAAGCAAAATTGGCAATGTCTAATCAGCTTTTAATGTCACTTTTTGAGATGAATTTGCTGCTGTTAGATGGCTGTAGCAATCTTTTGCAACAGCAACAGGTTAGTCAATGGATTAGTCTAATTTAAGGTTAGTAAAAGTTAGTAAAGGTTTCAAGGAAGGTTGTTTGAGTCTTTGAGAGTTGTTTGATCAATCAATCACTGAGGTGAGTAGACTAGTGCCTTTTAGGGTATATGGAGTCAACAATAGCAGCAACAGATCTTAGAGCAAAATAACAATGATAATACTTAGCCAAAGGAGATGGAATAGATGGAGGAGGTGTTGGTAACCCAAGGCCTCAAACATCCAAGTCCTAAGAGAAAATCGGCTAGAAAGTAAGAAGACTTAGGCCCTAGTGGTTTCTCTTTCCTTAGATAATTTCGAAATAATATATGCAATAGGCAATTAGAGTAGGGCTACTAGAGTGCCAGCATTTAGGGCTCTAGTAGCTACTTCTAAACAAGGTGTACTTTGAGAAAAATTAAACAAGTGGAAAACTATAGAGAGAAAGATAACAACTTATGTTTCTCTCCTAGGGTTTTAAGCAAGCAATTTCATAATCTTTAACATGAACCAAGTAAAATTTACCACAAGTATTCAATAACATAATAAAATTGCAGATTTTATACTTCACCAAGAATAATCAAGCCAAACCCTAGTTGAAGATCCTCCACAATGAAAAATAGCCAAAATACACCAAAATTTGCCTCTCCAAGAAGTTGCACAACACTTAGTTCAGCCAATAACCCTTAAAGAGGGTCGAATTTCAGACCACACACTTGTGTGATGAGTGAATGATGAAAAAATGGGAGTAATTTCTCTCTATTTATACAATTTCAATGACCTTTAATTACAATTAGGTCATGAAAAGGCTGACCTGGCCCAATTACATCAAAAATCCAATTTTTACATAATTAAAAGTAATTAAACCCTAAGATCATTTCCAAGGGTGACGTCATGCCCTTCTAGGGTGACGTTGAGCCTCTAGGATGGAACGTTGAGCCCCACATGCAAAAT
>ML779138.1:482372-555438 GCA_009831015.1 Picea engelmannii
AGGTAGGGGGGGGGGGAAATGAGAGGAGTAAGGATGGAAAGTGGTAAGTATGGAGGGAATGGACAATGACCTTTCATAGACCCACCTAGTGGCAACCCATCCTAAAGGGAGATCAACTTACTAGGGCATCATGTCACCCACCCAGGTATGAGCGAGTTAAAGAGCATAATTTCCAAGCAAATGTTATGAAATGAAGGAGAATTCAGTGCAACATATTCAAGTGCTTCAATAATCAGAGTGACACATACCATGATACCCAGACTCATTATCTCATGGAGCAAGACTTACTGCTACTTCAGGACCAGGCTGGTGGGATGGATACTGTTGCTGTTGATAGATGGGCTGCACTGAAGAAAAGATGGGTCCTCCGGGGCCATGCTCAAGTCATCCAGTTCTTAGCACTCCATGTCTAGGACCTGTGGGCCTCAAAACATGATCTCCTTAGTTATCCCTAGGATAGGGGATAACAGGGTCCACCCCACTTACTTGATCACTTCTCAACCCAAGCATCCTTAAGTCAAGTACAAGCTTCCATGTAAGCAACCAAGTGTCCCCCTGCCATCTAGGGCTCAACATCCTTCTCCACGATGCCCAACGCGGATGTCAAATGCTCATCGTCCAAAGTGAATCTCACTCGAAGCAAGCAATCCACTCTCCATGTGGCCATCATGAAGAATGTCATCAGGCTATATGGGTCTCTATCACTACAAGGAAGTGTTCCACATAGCCATTGAGGCCCCTCTAACCCACATTATTGGAGATTTATGTTGATGAGTTGGAGTCCTTCTACAAGAGCACATACAACTCAAAGATGCGTGCCTTCTACATCATGTTTTAATCTCCTTCCTCCAATTTGTAGATGATGTAGTTCTTTTCTCCTCCACTCTAGAGGGTCTACATAGATAGGTGGATGTCTTGGCCAATTTTTGTGATCTTTGACAATTAACGATCAAGCTCGGTAAAACTAGGGTTATGATCTTCAATGAGAAGATTAATGTTGTTACAAACTATCACTTTTATTTTAGTGGGGAGGAGATTGAGATCACCTAATCTTACACATATTTGGGGGTTTAGTTTTTAGGGCCTAAATTTTGTAGGGCTCTCCAATGTCTCGAATAAACAAGGGGTATGGTTCCCTCCCTCTTTTCGAGAGACAATGCTTCTAGGATCATTTTTAGTACATTTTGTCCAAAATGGATTTGCTTGATGCAATCATCATACCCATAGTCCTTTATGGCTTAGAGGTTTGGGGACTTGGTTTGCTAGAGTTAGATTGGGCTGAGGCATAGCGAGTCCAAGTCGTCATGCTTCACTGCATCATTAGAAGCAAGAGGATAGTTCCCCATCCCATTATCTAGGTAGAATTTATGTCCCATCCTTTTGGAGGCTTGAATACATTTTCAGAGTTGTGTCTCTTCTTCACCATATTCAAAGCTTTGTGGATTTGATTGTCATCTGAGCTCGATACTCTTATCTTACCTATTGCTCTTTGGAGGCCATTGCCTTATATAGTTCCTTGGGGGAAATCACTGTTGGTCTGCGGATGTTACATGTCTTTGGAAGTCTAAAGCCTTCTGCCATTTCGATACTCTCTTGATGCCCTTGTCATCTCTTGCCAACCAAGCATGAGTTGAACAAGATTACTAGAGAGGACATCTACATGTAGCATATACAAGTAACTTGGATTTCCCCACAAAAGGGGTTGAATCATAAGATGGGCATCTATGTGGAGCACTTGTTGAGGGATGGTCTTATTGTTTGTCCTCCTTATAGACTTTGACATTGGATGCATGTAGTTAGGACCACCATAGGATAGTTCCAAGTTGGCTTGCATCGACTCCAGGTTGATGTTGAGCATCACATTATTTTGGTGGACAATCCCTACCAACTTTGCCATCTATAGGAGATTGAGACATAGGAGCATTTCATCTTCTAATGTCCTATTTACTATGAGATCCATGGTTGGTTTTATGGTCTCTTCAAGGAGTCCAAGAATTCTCTTTGTGCTTTCTTTTAGTGTTCGAACCAACAATGCCTAGCTTTGTATAGGAGAGAGGCCCTTGGGTTCAAATGTCACTCCCTTTGGCCATCCCCTTGGCTTGAAACCACTAGGTTGATTACATCTTTTGTTTTGATGCTCCCAGAGGATTGGGATATTGAGAGATTGATGGACAACAATAACACCTCAACCAAATACAAGAGACTGTGGGGAGCCATTGGACCTCTACCAGTGAGATGATTGCAAAGTTGTTGCCTTAGGTATCGAGTCAGTGCACTCAACACCAACACATAGACAACTTCCTCCAGAGCTCAACGACAATGAGTTCCATCTAGGCAATGGGACATACTGTTACTTAGCTCCTTTGGTCAACGATCTATCATGAGCTTAATTTTGACGATCTATCACCTCCATGGGGAAACCCAAGGTATTCTTCCTGCATTCATGGCTAGCATCCCTAGTAAACCCATTGACGTAGACTATTGTGCCTCACCCAGGGGGATTCGAAATGGGCACCTATCAACGTGGAACTAGCCAATTTCCTAGTAAAATTGGCAACAAACAGTTGAGCTAACCCCTTGGGCTATAGATAGAGATGCATTTACACTTAATCATGGAGCAAATCCAGCTTCATGTGGTGGACCTAGTGTATAAGCCCACGAAGGAGCAACGAGTTGACATATTTATTGAGCCACTTGGTAGAGACAAGTTTCAAAGATTAAGAACAGAGCTTGAAAACATATATCCAATGAGGCTTGTTATCCACCATTTTGTATGAGAATTAGACATGTGTTTTTCATCACATGATTCATAGATTTGCAAGGTGGCATACTGATTCTAGCCTTCCAAAGGTTGGAAATTTGGTAGAAGTTGCTTCAACATTGCATCATGGATTATTGGGCTTGATTTTGGAGATGGTACTAGTCATTGATCGATTACTCCTTGGTGGAGGAGATCGATTTGTCATTTTCTTCTTGATTGATTGTCTTGGCTTGGTTCTGCCTTAAGTGTTGCCCATGTTTTGGTTGATGATTATGAGATGCTTTCGTTGATGCTATGGTTTCACTACATGATCTCTTTTAGCACATGACATATGCCTCAAATTGTTTGTACACATGGATGATGATGCTATACTTGATGGTGAGAGCACTCTAGTGCTAGGGACGTGTATGAAGATCCTATTGTGACACTTGACACAATGGACATGGGTTTTCATAGATTGATGCCTTTATTACATATTATTTCATGATGACATATCATGGTTTGAGTTTCGACCTATTCCATGTGCCACATGTGAGCACCCTTGCCTAAGTGGCTTGTTTTGTCACTTATGGTGGTCTATGATGATGTGGAGTAGTGTTTCATGTGGATCGCTCACCTTCTTGCTACATGGATTTCGTTTCTACTATTTTGAGATTGTGATGGAGCATCCTAGTGTTTTGATGATGACTTGGCATGATTCATCTTTACGGAGGTCTTCGATTTGGGTGCCCTTTACTTGTTTGGTGACTTTGGCACTTGGATAAACTTGTACACATTACAACTTTTGAGGAGCCCTCTCCCTTGGGCATTGTCATAGTGCACTGCGAGTTGTGACACTACCTTGGGTGTTGTGATACTGCATTGGGCATTGTAGCATTGCATTGAGAGTTGCGACACTGCATTGAGAGTTGTGTTATCGCATTGGGTGTTGTGACATATGTCTTGGAAGTTGGAGAAAGTTGCTAGCATGTGGATTTCCACTTTTGAGGAGTCTATAGATGGAGCGTTCACTTACCTTGGCGCACATGTATGACAACTCATCACTTGTATCATTGTTTATTGCTAGAACGGGGCGATCCCATTTTCCATGATTGTTTGTTGGCATCTTGCGCATTGATTGATGAGTTAGTTGGTGGTTTGACCCCTCACATTGGGGGATCTAACTACTTACACATGATTTGATGGTGATACACCTTGGAGACCACCATTACATGCTATTTTAGGAAGGACATGTCACCTACGTGGTCCACATGTGCCATGTGAGGGCTCATTTGCATATTTTGAAGGCAACCTAGCTTCAGGGGTAGTTATCTTTTGACATAGTGCCCATATTTCTGCTAGATCAACGCCATTAGATGTGGAATGGCCACAAAATTTCCAAAATGTGGTCATAATAGAAATTCAGGAAAAAAATGACATCGTTATGGTGCTTTTAAAATCTACTGTGGGAAAATTCTTCTCACATTTTAACCACACATTTGTGGAATGACCCACTTTTATTGCTTGAGTGCTTTGGTTATTATGGGAGATCATTATTGATGTATGCCCATGGTGGGGAGTGCCCTAGCACTTGGAGGTTACATTGCACACTTCTCTATGGTTTATTGATGGGATGTTTCACTTGGAGGCCTCACACTTGCTATTTTTGGAGGTTGTGGCATAACTAACTCCCTTATTTTGATATTGTTGACTTGTCTCATGGAGCAAGTTACTTGAGACCATTATTGTATTGTTTTCCTAACATATTGTATTGTATTTTCTTAGAGGAAATTGTGGATCTCAATAATTCATTGCTACTTTTAGTAAGGAGGTTGTTGAGAGGGATATTTTATTGTTATTTCTTGGGAATTAGTGGATCTAGGAAAACAATTCATATTTTATTGTAAATGAAGATGGTGCTCAAATCTATATAAGGGTTTGTTCTCTTCAATATTTTTCATGGTTGGATTTGTGGAGAAATCCTTGGAGCCTAACTAAATATCTATTGGAGACTTTTGGAGGATCAATGAAATTATCTTGCGGGTGAGGAATCTTTTACATCTCTATTGCTTTTTCTCTTATTGTTAAAGTAGCTTGACATATGTTTATGGAGTAACAATTTGGTAGGAGCTCTCCATTTTCTATTGTGTTATCTTTGGAATGTTGTCTATGTTGCCTTGCTTCTCAAGATTTTGTTGAATGCACTTATATTCAATGTTCCATCAAGTTTCTGGGATGGGGGAGCGTGGGATGCCCAAACACCCCTCTTTTAGGGAAACACATTCCCCCACACTAGGGAAACATTTCCTCGAGTTCCCCTAAAAGGGGGATGTGGGGAAACATTTTCCCGAGTTTCCCCAAAAGGGGGATGTGGGGAAACGTTTCCCTGATTTTCCCTTAGGGGGACGTGGGGAAACGTTTCCCTGATTTTCCCCAAAAGGGGGACATGGGGAAGTGTTTCCCTAGGCACCTCCAGAAAGTGGTGGGCACACTACATCCCCCCCGTAGAACACTGCCTATATTTCGTTTCGGGAGACCATAATCTCCATAAGTATTCGATGTGATCTAGTTTAGTAATATCCTTGGCCATATTTCTCAATTTGGGACTGCAAGGAAAGAGTGAAAATAGCTTGAGGGTTTCAGTCATATTGTCCTCTTTCCATCATTAGGATAACCTCCCTCATAAGCCTTGATTTGACCCCATTGCCCAATGGAAAGACACTATTCTCTACTCCTTCCATTCACTTTATTTTCCTAGTTCATTCAAAACTGCTTTGCTGGAATTTACTCTTCATATCACCTTTGAACTCATTGCCTAAAATCCCAGCAATCCTATCCGAAGGAAGCCCCCCTTGAGCCAAAGGAGAGCCGACCTAAAGTGTAGAAGAGGGTTGGTGAGGTGATAGTGGCCTCCCTTTTAGTTACACCAAAGCCTTGTTTGAGCTTTAGGACTTTATCCCAAAAAGCAGGGGTTTGTGTGATAACATGGCTCGCATTATAAGGGGTGTTGGACAGTAATGATTTATCACTTTTAATATTGTTTTTTAATTGTACATTAGTTTTACCGTCCATTAGGTAGTATGTACTATGACTTGATTGACTTTCATCATTGATTGAGTCCACCTTAATTAGTGGCAAATATTTCTTTGGAAGATGTGGTAAAAAATTGATCCTTCATAGAGTTAACTTTGATCACTCTTTTCATTCAACCAGGATCTATGAGGCTTAGTGGTGGATGAGCAAGTTATTCTTTGTGAATACAAGTGATGTTTTTTTAAAGGTATACAATACCTAACATAAGTGTGTTATGTATTCTTTTTGATTGCTTGAATTCTGTTATGGTTTGTTGTGCTTTTCTTAGTTATGTCTGCATCGACAACTAACATAATCGTCCACTTCCTCCTCTTCTTTTTCAATCGGGGTTCTGCTATATTTAGTATCTAACCTTTTCCTTGTTTTGTTGAATCTTAGTCTGCCTCTTTCTAGAAGCAAATATAAGAAATGACATAGCATATAAAACTTGCTCATTCTCAGGCTGCTATTCTTCTATAACCAGTTGATTAGTGAGATCCATTTCCTCAACAATCTGTACAATTAGGGGGACTGGTATTACATGTCTTGCCTGTTGAGAAATATCTGCAAAACTGGCTTCCTCGATCAGATAATAATGTAGCCCCTCAGGTTCTCCTCCTGATCCATCCTTATACCACACCTTCATATGGCCTAGCAAAGTTGAATGTGCATGGTGTTAGGGTCAAGCCTCTGTCAGACATGGGGCTCCAGTATCAGTTGGATTACGTGATTCTTCAGTATTGCAAACCATTCAAAGAGTAGCTCATGGGGGAAAGTTTTCATTCCTTGGCAGGTTCATGAGGTTGAAAAACCTGCATATTTCCAGGCCAAGGGGCTCCTGCTAGTTTATATGGTGGGAAGTTTCGGAATCTCTTCAGGTTGAATTTGCTGCATCACTACATATATAAACAGGGAAGGGAATCTAAGGGTGTTTCCCTTTCTCTGGACAGTTCGAACAATTTTTTTTAATTAAATTGGCCAAGTGCTCTGATGAATTTTGAACGGTTCCTTTTTTTACTCTTTCATCAACGATTTAACCATGTAGGGGCATATCAAACAGTTGACCTGTGGTTGTGAGGCATATTGAAATAACTGTGGCTGTCCACCATCGAAACAGTTATGGAACTTTACTCAACTGCAACTCTTTATATTTCTTCTTAATTCCATTCCCTGTAATTTTGTCCAATAGTGGAACTGTATCCTTCAATCCAGTGGGGACCTTCAGACCCTATATTGTCAAATATGTAATGCTATGAAAAATGTCAACATCGATACAATTGTCTTTACTGTCCAAACTCTCCCCTCGTGATAGCTACAGGTTATGAATTTCATAACTTCTTCCTTCAATCAGTTAAAGGTGCAGACCTGGGGCATACTCTGAATTTTGTGTATTTGGGCTTTGGAAATCCAGATGACTTAATTTCTTCATCTCCCTGTCTCCAATTTTCTTGGGTTTATTCTGCCCCATTCATAATAATTCTCCCAATGGCTTGTCCAATCGTATTCATCCAGCTTCACTTTTTTGATTTTATCCAGTTGTTCCACCAATCCTATTCTAGGGTTTTCTATTTCTGGCTGTTTTGGCTTTGTCTGTTGAATTTCCATCGTCACCCTTATATTCCCAAACACTGTTTTTGTATATCATTTGAATGTAAACGGTATCTTTCTCTTTAGATGGGATTTCCTGATCTGCTTCTTCGTTCTCAGGGCCCTCTGATGCACTCTTTGACTATTCTTTCTCACTCTCCGTTGGGAAATTTTCATTACTTACCAAAACTTTCTAATTCTTCGTTTATAGCCTCCAATGAGTCCGTTGTGTCTGTTGTTTCTCTCAATAATGCATTGCCGACTGTTGTCCTCGAAACCTTTAATGTGCCACCTGCACTGCTGCAGCCAGATTGACTTGCTTTTTCTGGCTTTGTCTAATTCCCATCACCCGTTGAATTTTGCTTGGTAAAAAATTATCCAAATTAGAGTTATTTAACTTTGTCTAAAATTCATCATCAAAATAAGCTGGTCTAGGCAATCATTTGTGTTGTATCTGCAGCTTAGAAACAAATGATATTGTAGTGTTAGCCATTCAATCTGAAAGATTTGCATTCCTCCAAAACTGCTTCAATTGCATTCTGGTCATCATCTGGACCAGCTCGCACATGTAATTATGAATCCAGTTCTGCCTGAAAATACATTTCTTTCATCTCTAATAATTCCTTGTTGAAAAATCTGTTCTGTTCATGTCTGTGAAATGTTCAAACAGTTATAATCTTGATTTATCTGCAAGGTGTGATCTTGATGCATGATATTAGTTTGGCCTGTTTATTTGATGACTCGGATGAAGTCCAATACAATTTATGGATGTAGTTATCTTTCTTCTTAGGGAAATACAATGAAATGACTCTTGCTGCTGTGGATTTTCTGTATGAGTAAGAACTTAAACTTTTGATAAAATGCAGCGGCCGAGAAGTAGGGCCTCTCTTATGGGAGCCTCCAGTGGTTGCAAAGATTACTGGAAATAAAAAAATTCCTTCATCCCATGATCAGGCAGCCATGCTACCCAATTGTTCAAGACCAATCCTCATCGGGGAATCACCATCACGAATGCACAAGACTTGTGATGAGACACGGATACTGGCGGAATCATTGACATATAGAAATAATCAAGAGGTATGTTTTTTTTTTTTTAAATTTCTGAAGGTCATAAAAGAATACTATCTGAATAGCATTATTGATTAATTCAACCTTAATAATTTTAAAATTTTGCCCCAGAATATTATAACAAAAAATGACAGGCCAAGCTTGAAGATTAAGAATAAAGATGCTGAAAAGCAAATGGCAAACACAAAACTCCATGCACATGTGAGAAAGCTAAGCGTGTCATTCTTGAACGAAGCCCAAAGCTATATTTCTCTTGTGTTCTTATTTGTCATTGTGCTGACATTTTTATTTGGTTATTGCCTCTATAACTGGCCCTTGCAGGATGATGCCAATATAGTTCGGACTGGCAAAGCATACATTGATAAGGCCAAAGGTGAAGTTCCTGAAATTTCAACCTCAAAGCAAAATATGGACAAAAGAGGAATAAAAAAACGACGGCTAGTTAAAATATCAGATTGTGGTAATAAGGAAAATCCAGCTAGGATTGGTAATTCTGGTGAGGATAAAGAGGGGAATAGCCAATTGAAAAATCTAGAGATTGAAGGTAAACAAGGCCAAGCAGCATCTTCTTCAAACCCTTGTAATGAAATTATAGATTGTACACCAGCTGAAAATATTAAAAATTCCAATGAGGCTCAGCCCCATGAATCTACATCAGGCATGGACATGGAAATGGGAATTGATATTGAGATTCCTTTGGTTCCAAGACTGCCTGGTTCCAACCCTGCAAGTGAGATATCCTGTGCAATCTGTTGGACAGAATCCAGTTCTTCCAGGGGAGTTCTATCATGTGGTCATCGTTTCTGCTTTAAGTGCATACGTAGATGGGCTGTTGAAAAGGTACATCCTAGGTCTTTCCACTTCAAGGTTTCTGCATTTAAATATTTTTATTTTGGACACTTTTATTCAACTTCCAACCATATTTTGGACCCGAATTATTTTGCAGGTGTCCAAGAAGAAGAAGGAACCTACTTGTCCTCTATGTCTGAAATCCTTTGATTTTATTACAGTCACAAATCATGCTAGTTCAAATGACCAGAAAATCTTTTCGCAGACACTGCCCGAGCTTTCAGATGATAATATCTTTATGGTACTTGGTGAAAATGGTATTGCAGCTGATTTACAACTCTCAACGGTGAATTCCCTACCTAATCAAATTGTTGCAATACTTCTTAACTAGTTGCCTATTCAACAAAATGGTAAGAAGTAACCTCGGCTTCCTTCTATGTGTTTAACAGAATTTACAATGCAACATATGTGGCAGCAGAGATACGGAGGAGCTCCTTTTGAGATGCTATCGTTGTGGAAAGAGAGCCACCCATACGTTCTGTTTGGATCCACCTTTGCCTCCTTTTCCTGGTTTGCAGTGGTCTTGTACACTTTGCACTTCCGGCCGAAGGCCCTTTTATGAATTGTCATAGGTACAATTCATGCAGACTATAATTGGATAAATTTTAGTGCATGCTCATTTCCCTTACCATTATTCGATGTTAAATCACGATGATTGAAATCTAAACTTCTAATTGTTGCCTCCCAAATTTGTTGAAATGTGTTATGAATGCAATTCAAGTGATGAACAGTTTCAATGAATTCCTTGTGATGTCCTTTTATCAATAATTCGTTTCTTCAACAAATACCAAACACCTGTTTTGTCTCTTATATATTGCTCTTCAACGTTGGCTCATTAAATATATTGAACAATATCTTGTGTAGAATTATTGACATTTAAAGACTACATGTGGGGTGCAACTTTAATTTCCTTCCTAAATATCTGTTCAAACTAAAGTGGCCTTTGAAAGGGCAATTTTTTTCTTTAATAGTGACTACAAATTCACAGCTCCTGTGACGCCGGTGCTTCCACTAGCCGGGAGTTTATACTCTGACGCGCAGTGACCCAACAGCCGACCGAGGAGGCAAGTTTGGGTGAAGACAACGTAGGCCTATTGCTGCAAGCTACAGTTGGGTCAAAAGGACTTTGGCCAAACCTCCCACCGCACCTCATTAATAAGGGGACTCTTGGGTTTTTAAAATGACGTACAGCGAAGATTTGTGTGGTAACTTGTATTTTCCGAAGCTCCAGTCTGTTGAAGGCCCTGTCTTATCTGTCTCTTGCTCCCCTGCTATTGGATATCTAATTTATAGCGGCCCGCGCATTCACTAGTTCCTCGGTCAGCTGCTGGGTCAATAGATTATGAAACGGGTGTAGTCACTGTGATAGTTGTAACAGAAAATGCTTCAAAATTTATCAAAAATGTTTTCCAAAGCATATCAAGGCTTTGAATCGGATTGATGTGAAGTAACAATGTACAAATAATTGAATTAGACATTTGCTCTAAATCCGACAAGAAATTGCTAGATCCACAGATTTGAGTGATTATTTCTGTATAATTCGAGTGTCCCAGTGGTTTTTCAGCATGATGAAGCCATTTCTGCATCTAGAAATGGATTTTAAACAAAATAGTGATTTTGTGCAAATTTATATCGCCAAATTCCGATGATAAAAGCCATTTCGTAAAACAGTTAGACAATGTCATATGTTAATAGTGGAGAAGCTTGTTTTCTTGCATTTGTTATTCTGAACTACAAATCTAATAATAAAATTAGCAGTCCAAATGTGATGTTGGACTTTATTGATTGGATTCTTATTGTTTTAATAGGATATGATATATTTTAAACAATGAATGGAAATGAAAATAGCTCAGCTTGTACAAAATAGTGCTTGTGATATCTATTTGCACTTTTACTCTAATAAATAATAAATGTGATATAAATAGATTACTCTTGACATTGATTAGTTGGCAAAACATTAAATGTTCATGTAAGAGGATCAAGTTCAAAGCTGTTGTTTTTTTTCTTCATATGATATATGATCGATATATTATTACAATGATGAGTGTTCCATATATAGGGAACATATGGTGACCATACATGAAAGGATGCGTCCCTTGGATAATCAATAACTATTTATTATTATCATTTACTTATTATATATAGTGTTTAATAATCAATAATTATATTATTAATTATTAATCTAAGAGAATGTCTTCCCGATGTTGTCCAAACATCAACACTCCCTCTCAACGAGGGAGACATTTTGCATCATGCCAAGCTTGTCTCTGAAGTATACAAACTTCACCCTAGACTCATGACACTTGTTTGTTATTCTTGGGAGACGTCTCTCTCCTACTTGAATCGAGGAGAAACTCCTACGACTCTCCCTTTTTGAGCCAATTGACTCTCTGAGATCAGACTCACTATGGGGCCGCATGTAATAGCATATAGCATCTTGAGTCTATCATTCCTTGTCAAATCACTATGACTAGGACAAAGACCACACCAAGATCTTTCACCACAGGTACACACCTGTGAGTGAATGTCAACATGATGCCAATTGACACGTGGAAAGCACTTCAAGCACCTCGAGTCCATATTATTCCTTGTCATGATCAAGGAAGGACTATGCCTGGGCCCATTTACCACAAGTGCACTTTTATGATAAATGTATCCTATCTCTCTTGGTATGCAGCCCAATCTAGGAGAAGGTTTGCCCGATGTTGAAACATCAACACTCCCTCTTAGCTAGGGAGGTATTTTACCACAATAGTACACAACTACTATCCAGTGGTACACAACCACTGCTAGTAGCACACAACTACTATCTAGTGACACACAATCACTGCCAATGGTACACAACCACTGTAGTAGTAAAAGGTTTGTCACACATGGCACTCCCATGTGGAATTCTAGAGGCCACTCCCTTTAGAAACACTAGGGTTAACTCCCCATAGTGTGTGACATCAAGGTAAACTCCTTTGACACGTCCTCATGTGCTCTCCACAAGAGATGTTGGGCTATAAGCCCAAACACACTTACCCCTTCTTGGGTAAGTGTCCCACTTATCCCTTCTCGAATAAGTCTCCTCACAGATCAACTCAACTCAGTTCACAGAGGAGTACGATTTGGAGAATGTCTGTCACACATGGCACTCCCATTTGGACTTCTAGAGGCTATTCCCTTTAGAAACACTAGGGTCAACTCTCCATAGTGTGTGACGTCAAGGTCAACTCCCTTGACATGTCCTCATGTGCTCTCCACATGGGACGTGTCCTCATGTGCTCTCCACAAGAGACGTTGGGCTATCCCTTCTCGGATAAGTGTCCTCACAGATCAACACACTTATCTCTTCTCAGATAAGCCCAAACCCACTTATCCCTTCTCGGATAAGTGTCCTCATAGATCAACTCAACTTAGTCATAGAGGAGTACGATCTGGAGAATGTCTCAGGATGCTGCAAACATCAACACTCCCTCTTAGCGAGGGAGGCATTCTTTGCCATGCCAAGTTTGTCAGAGAAGTACTCGAACTTCGTCCTGGTTTGGTAAGAACATCAACAACTTGCTCATTTATAGGAAGGTACTGCACCAGTACTTCCTGTTAGCACTCCTTCTATCTTGAGCAAGTTCAAAGGAAAAATTCCGTTGCGGGAACTTCTGGTAGCGCTTTCATCAAATCTTGGCAGGAGATGCTCGGGATTAACATGTTTTGGTCAAGTTTTACAAAATTTTGGGTGAAATCTTATATGTTGTTATCATTTTATTAAACATTGGACAAAATATTTTGGCCTTATAGCCAATTTAGACTTGGGTCTTCTTATGATTAAAAATTTATGAATTTTTGGCTTTTAAGCCAAAAATGTATTCTCGAGCTTATTATAGGGTCATATGTTATGTTTATTAAAATTATTGGGTCCACAAGCCCAATTAAGTCCATCAAGCACCGAAGTCCAAGTCCACAACAATCAAGCCAAGCACTTGACATCAACACAACATACAAATCAGAGCCTAGCGCACAAGCGCCAAATCACATGGAGGAGAAGCCCAAGAGGGGTAACTATGTGCTCAACGCGTCGATATAGGTGGAGAGCGTTGACACATAAACACATACAAGTATTGTTTTCTCGACAGATGTGGGATATATCCCACAATGCAAAAATAAAAAACAAAAAACAAAAAACGCAGCTCTAAACCTTGCCAAATTCAACGACAGGAAGCCAAAAGAAACAAGGCTTAGAACGCTAGTTTTCTAGATGTATGATTACCATGAAGCTTATTATCGTCTAAGGTTGGGAAATGGCAAAGTTTTCAGAAAGGCATAAGTTCTTGTCTACTATAATAGAAGGGGGAAAGTTTGATCCCAGTGCAACTGGTGGAGTGGCAAGAAATGCAGTCACATGTTGCTCACTTTCAAATGGAGATATTGTGGTGGTTTTGCAAGTCACAGTGGCGAATGATATTACTCAAGATGCCATGCTTGAAGTTATTCAGTTTGAGAATTATCAGACTAGTAGTTCAAGCCCAACACTCAATGGAGGTGATAGATCTCAACTTCAACAAAATAATGACAAGGATTCACAGGATCCATGCAAAGAACTTCTTCAGTGGTTGCTTCCTTTAGATCGACCTCTACCTCCTCATGTTCCTGCTTTATCACCATTGTCTTTAAGCTCTAGTTCATTTGATGGAAACTCACCTCAGAGGATATCCTTTTTTGGCACATCTACATCTTCTTTGTTCTCAATTGGACACCATCGGAGCTACTCAATGGGCTCACTTCCACAAGGTAACTCAACTTTGGCACCTAGTCCTTCTCCTTCCAATTCTAGTGCAAACTTTACTTTATAAGACTGGGATCGATTGTTGTCACAAAATTTTGTTAAAACAAAAGAAGTTGGAAGTGGGGCTCCTATCTTTTCGAGGTGCATCCTTAGAGCCACAAATATTTTCTATTCATTGTGGTTTGGAAGGCCTCTATGTCCCTGGCAAGAGATGGAGAATAAAACTTGAGATAGTTCAACCTGTTGAAGTAGATTCTTATTTTGCTGATTGCAACTCGGTGGATCTCATCTGCTTCCCGATCAAGAATGTTATTCCAGCGCATCTGCCAAATGTTGTTATTTTTTTGGATTCTATAAGCATAATTTGTGAGGTAGCAACTTCTGGAAGTCTACCTGTATCTGTACCAATTGCTTGTATCGAGGCTGGCAATGATGATGCATTACCAGACCTCGCACTCAGAGAGGGGAGCAACACTCTTTGATTCTAAAACCAACAACTTCAATGTGGAAAAGTTCAGGAACTACTAGGGACAAAAACTCTTCTTCTGGGAAAGAAGGATGCCACTCACATGTTCCTGGTAACTCGGCATTAACCGAGCACACATTTCCTAGAAACATTGATGGGAAAAGGGATATTTTGGAGAGAGATCAACAGTCAAAGGCATGTGGCAGTTAGTCAAGAGATAAAGATCAAATCCATATTCCAAGAGGTAGTTCCAGATTTCATATGGCAGATTTTTAGCATGAAGATCATTCTAACTTTAGCATCCTCAGCGATTCGAAACTCCAAACTCCAGCAATTCAAGATTTTTGCAAATCACGTTTGTTTTAATTTGATTTTATTTTTTAGCAAAAATAGGAATAGATAGAGTTATGAAGTTTGTATTTAAGTTATGTTTTTGAAATGTAGAAGATGGGGTCCTGAGACCGGAAAAGTTTTTTTTTTTTGAGTCCGAGGGGTTGTAAGAAAGTTGTAGGAGACATTTTTTCGTTGTTATCATTGTAACCTGAGAGACATTTTGGCTGTAAGCATTTCTGTTATTGAAGGTTCATAATATGTGTTATTAGATTGTGTTCTTTGTTTTCATTCTAATTTGTCTTCTTACTTGAATAAATCGTATACCTTGAGGATCAGGGTTGCCTTTGATTAATGGATTCTTGAGCATCTGATGTGTCTTGCCTATTAGTCACTGTTTACATTCAAGTACCTTGAATTCATTTATGCAGAGAGGATCTCTGCCTTGTGAATGTTCTGGTTTTTGTTATTTTTTCCCTTCTTCTATCCATTATTATATAAACCCTTTATCTGATATGCAGATTGATTGCATTTAATGAGCATGGTGTTTGCTTGATTCCATAGCCCAACGGTCCATCACTGATCTACAATAGCTTATTGTCTTTTCTCTTTCTTGTTTTCTTCTTCTTGATCCACTACATTCCAATCAAATCAATTTGATTTTGAGATGTGCTAGGCTTGTTCTTAAGGCAGTCTAGGAACAACTTCTAGCGCTAACACTTCCTTCCTCTGCACCATGTCTCAGAATAACAGTGGAATCCAACACATGTCCAAATAAATCTACAAGGAGCTTACGAACCCACACTGCTTTGTAGACTGCCACACTCAATGCAATGTACTCTGCTTTTGCGATGCTCAAGGCCACATAAGTCTGTTTCCTGCTACACTAGGAAACCATGGCATATCCCAAAGTGAAGCAACACCTAGAGGTGCTCTTCCTGTCCATTGCGCTCCCTGCCCAATCAAAGTCAGTATGTCCCTGTGATCTCATGTCAATACTGGAAGTATATCTTAGACCATGTCCAACTGTGCCTCACAGGTATCTCAACACATGCTTCGCAACAATCCAGTGTGTTTGTTTTCGTTGACTCATAAATTGGCTAAGTGTACTCACTACATAACAAATATCTAGTCTGGTGTTAACCATATACATCAATGATCCAATCAGTTGTCTGTACAGAGTTAGATCAATTTCGTCAGAATCAGAAGAAGACACACTTGGTTTCTTTAGATTCGTCACCATTGGTGTAGCCACAGGCTTTAAGTTCAACATCCCAAACTTCTTTAATATCTCCACTGTGTACTTCCCCTGACTCAGGAAGATCTCATCAGTTCTCTGCCACACCTCTAGTCCCAAGAAGTAGTGCATCATACCAAGGTTCTTCATCTCAAACTTAGAGGCCAACGCATACTTGCATTCATCAATAAGGCTCTCTGTACTGGTGAGGAATAAATCATCAACGTAGAGGACCAAAATTAGGGACTCACCATTAACAGTCTTGTAGTACAGGCTGGGATCGACAACACTTTTGCTGAAGCCCAAAATCATCAAGTGTCCATCAATCCTTGCATACCAAGCTCGAGGTGGCTGCTTGAGTCCATACAAGGCCTTCTTCAACTTGCACACATGAGACTCCTCATGTATCACAAAACCATCTGGCTGCTCGATGTATCCTTCTTCCTCAATCTCTCCATTGAGAAATGTTGTCTTTACATCCATATGATGTACTCTCCAACCCATGAATGTTGTAGGGGAAATAATCATCCGGATAGAAGTGTATCGAGCAACATGAGCAAATGTCTCCTCATAATCTATTCCCTCCACCCGAGAGAATCCTCTAGCAACAAATCTCATTTTGTGCCTCTCGATGCTCCTGTCAACTGTGTGTTTGATCTTGTAGATCCATTTGGAAGTCACTACAGACTTCCCCTTAGGTCTCGGAACAATATCCCACACATCATTCTTCATGATGGATTGATACTCCTCCATCATGACATCTCTCCTTACTGGATGACTAGTTGCCTCCTTATAACATGAAGACTCAAAATGAATGATGTGGCTCTATTGGCGTTTGAATCCGTTAGGACCGAAACGACAACTTCACGAGGATGTAAATCCCCCTGCGTTTTTATAGAGGTGGTACTCTTTAGATTTTCTTGAGATTTTCAAATATTCAGAATGTGGGACTTGATAGAAGTCTGTCGTGGTAATCAAACAAACATAAAAAATTGTAAATAGATAAAAGGAAAATGTTTTTTGTTTTCTTTTTAAAGGTGGTTTTTGAGAAAGGACCAGGAATTACACATTTCGTATATTGAAAACAAATAAGCAAAATTTCCTCACATCCATCATAGTTTGGGATAAAGATTTCTGATCACATAAAATAAAAAGATGATCCCCATGCATAAGATAACTTTAATAGAGTGGACACGTGGGCAGCTCAAATAAAGATAATGATAGATCAACCTCAAATACTTTATATTATGAAAACAGGGTTACAAAGCACAGTCGAGATTGTTCCCAAAGTAGTTCTCTTGAAATTTCCAAAAATATATAGTTTGTTACATATTATTGAAATTGTAAATGCGTTTGTCTTAAAGACTGGGATTGGGGCTCGCGTGGACCATAAAGAAAATAAATACAAGAAATAAGCTTTTAGAAGGAAGACAATGGGCGGTAGAAGGATCAACAAGACTTGGTAAGAAGAAATAAAATGAGTTATTAGTCTTCGATTAAACCTTTTTAGTGAAAGAGGTGGAATAACTGGATGAAGGACTTGATAAAGAAAAGAAGGATGTGATCAACGCAAACTTACTATGATGGTCGCTTGTGTGTTCATTTGCTCGGTGATGTCCTTTTATCGTTTTCATCAACAGTTATAGGAACCGTCTCAACTGCTTCTTGTCCTTCATTTGTCAGTTTATCGATAGCCTTCTTGAACCATTTTTTGATGTAACTTTTCACAGGTGCTACACTGATTTCATGCTGGATTTTAATATTGAACAACTCACCTTCCAAGTCTCGGAGATGAATGGAAATGCCATGTAATACTTCTTCAATATCCTGATTTTTTATGGAGTAATCCACTAGCCAGTTATCTATGACGTTCTCATCATATTCAATTATGCCATAGAATTTTTCAATTGCCAATCCTTTAATAATCTCAACTTGCTCATCGAACTGTTGTTTTGTTAGGATCGAGTTGAGGATCAACTTGGGATCTTGGACTTCATTAGTGCTTCCGGCTAGGTCCACCTCCGTGAGCTTTTTGGATAGCTCTTCTCTTCGTGTTATGGCTTGGCTGCACGCCTGAACGATGTTATTCAAGTTCTTTATTTTCTCTTTCTAGCAGGCATTCAACTTCTTGATCTGACTTGGAGAGGGAAGGTCCTCCTCTCTTTTCTTTATCTCTGACATGTTGGAAACTTTAATACCAAAGGGTACCATGGCATCAAGGTAGAAACCTTCTTCATTTTTTAGGTCGGCCTGTAGATACTCATGGAAGGCATGCACCCTCGAGACAAAAGAAATCATGCTCTTTGAAATTTCCCAAGCTTCTGTAATCAGTGCCATTCTTTTCTTGATATTATTTTCCACATAGCTCCTGGTTGATGTGAGTAAGCTTGAGGATCCTTTTATTTTGGCTGCCGGCGTGGCGGGTCCCACAATTTCCAAAGGGGTGGAAAGGAGTGGAAGAGACATCAAAGTCTCTTCCAGTTCCTTAATCCTTTCCTTTAACTTTATATTTTCCGCTTCGAGACCACCAATGGAATCGTCCAATGCATCGCCAGTTGCTTTATGGATTCTGGAAATTTGGGAAGGCCACATATTTCTTAGGTTAACCTCTGAACGAGATTTCCCCTTTTTATTCTTCGCATCACTCTTCTCAATAATTAATTTCTTAGATTCACTGTCAAAGAGAATGCTCTGAAATACAAATGATTCTTCTTCATCAAATATCTCATTCTCAACAATTTCCAACGACTGATTATGGTGGGCCATGCCTCCTGGTTGATCAATGTTAAGAAACATCTTCTCAATGTTAGGAAACATCTTCTCAATGTCAGCCTCAAGCTCCATATCTTCGAGGGAGAAGTTATTGATGTCACTTTCGACGTGATGCTCTTCTTCCTCTTGTACAATATTCTTCCTCAAAGGAAGTTTATGTGAGCTTTCAATTTTTCCTGGAGGGGGGTTCTTATCTCCTCCTCCGCCTGAACTACTGTTGATTAATTTTTTAGATGGGTGGGCCGCTGGAGCACTGCTCTGAGGTGTTGACGTAGTCTTAGGAGTAACATTTGGGGACTGGGCACTCTTCTCGCTGGGACCCTTTCCTCTTTGTTTGTACAATTCATTTGTACTAAGTGCCGTCTCTAAGTCGTCAGCAGTGTGGGTAGGATTTCCCAGGTTATTATCTTCTTCTTCTCCTAGAACAATGTGGATAAATGAATTGCTAAAACCTAGAGTTAACATATGTTATACAAAGATTTCGTTAGGGTCAAACCCTCTAATTTTTTCATCATACTTGAGATTCAAGTTGTGGAAGTGGTTTGCAAACTCATCAATTTTGTTCATACTTCTGAATACAAAATCCCCAATTTTCCAAGGCAAAGGTATGGATTGCTTTTTTCGTTTTTCATGAAAAAAGTGCAGCCAAAAGTTATATTGCCTTGCAACTTCTGTAACAAACATTCTGTCAGATATATGGCATGGTAGAAATGAGGGATTTTCCTTAGAACCTAAAATCCTGATAACATTGTAATTTTCCATCTGCTCCAGAGTCCCCTTTTTATCTAGGAATTTACTAGCTTGAGCGAATATTTTTGGGGTATCTTTTCCAAACAACAATCTTTTAAGAACCGAGACAAAGTCGTTGAAAAATTCATAAAAATGCAGGGAATCTTTGTGCCTCTATAACTCTTGGTACAAAAAGATCACATGGTCAAATTCACAGTTCACCTTCTTGCATATAGACAATTTAGGAAATTGACAGCAATGCGCTATCGCAAAAACCAAATAAGAAGACATACAAAATTTCTTATCCTTTTTATACTGAGATAATTGGGAAGAGATTTCAATGCAAATCAACTTCCCCCAATCGAAAATGGTACGCTCCTTGACAGTAAAATATAAGATGTAAAGAATCATACGGGAAATATTGGCAGTGTTTTCTTGGCCTGTAACTCTGGTAAATAACCAACCAATTTCCCGAAATGGGTTTTTGAACAAGTTGACCTGCAATCTGGTAATATCTTCAGGGATGGCCACAAGATTCTCCAAGAATTCAGGTAAGAGATCCAGGCCGTTGTCATGTTTTTTCAAGAAGTCCCTGCAATATTCACCTTTGAAGGTGAGTCTTGGCTCTGGGAGTTTCAACATTTTACGGAACACTTGAGGTGAAAGAGAGACAAGAGAATGGTCTTGGAGTTGAATCATCCGCTGACTTGGTATATACTTCTCAGTGCACCATGCAACCAATTCCTTGCAATCAAAAAATTCAGGAACACAACTTGCACGAGCAATTCCAGACGTCCAAATTACTTTTTTTCTGAGTAGAAGGGGATGAATAATAAGAGTATGCTCTAGACAACTGAAAGTTCTGGTCCTCTCGTCCCAAAATGTTCAAAGTATCTCCGCAGAACTGCTGTCGAGATGCTGCTGCCATAAGTTGACGAGAGCGTTCTTTTGATCCAAATAATATTTGAAATGAGCGCTTGAGAGATATAATATAATCTTCCGCAAATCATGCTTTAATGCGGTTTAATAAGAATCTCCTCAAGCCCTTCGCCTATTAATGACAATATTTACGGGACCTGCATGATGAGTTATTAGCATTAAACCATACTAAATGCGTATTGGGAAAAGTGCGAAGGTTGCAGGGACGGACGAGAGCAAATAACATTTGGAAATTTTGTGAACCTGCCAACACGGGAACCCGCAAACCCGTCGTTGCAGAAGGTTGAGAATTGGCTAAGTCTTGTAACGCGGTCGGTCAGACTCAACATAGGAGAGATGAGATAATTAGGAGCTTGGGGAGTCCAATGGTCAAAATGTAAATCACAGATCGTTTGGGTACCGTTATCCCCACTTTTTAGGGATAACTAGGAGATCATGTCTCGAGGCCCACAGGTCCTAGACATGGAGTACCGAGAGCAGGATTGACCTGAGCATGGCCCTGGAGGGCCCACCTTTTCTTCTTCCATTGTCTTTGTCTTGTCAACAACGACAACATCCATCAACATCGGCTTGGTCCTGTATCAGAAGAGGTTCTTGCTCCATGAGGTAATTGGTCCAGGTATCATGGTATGTGTCACCTTTGATCATTAAAACATTTAAATATATGCATCTGATTCCTTTTATCTCTAACAACTGCTTGGATATTACATTTGCCCACTTGACCATGTTTGGGGGGATTGACAGGGTGCCCTAGCAAGCCTGTGTCTGTAGGTTTTGGTTTTCCACTGGGGGGATTTCTCAAAAGCCATCGTCCGCTCCCATCATAGCACCACTCTTACATCTTGTTTTCCGCTTACCTATCCCATTCCCCTTGTCCGGGCATTGGGTTGATCTATTTTCAGGATTCCACCTTACCTCGTGGGAAGAAGGGGCTAAAGGCCCAGAAGGTAAAAGCAAGATGGTAAAAGATAAAAGCCTAAGAATAATTCTCGAGATGCTTTGCCTAGGGATCCCCGAGAAAGCAATAAAGGGCTTCTCAGCAAGAAACAGGAGGGACCCGAAAAAATAATAAGACAAGACCTAGTCAGAGGATAGGGGGTCTCATTGCGAGCCAGCCTATTAGGTCCATGGGTACCTAGCAGTATGACATTGCCATCTGCTGGTTACCATGCTAGGGTAGTGACTCTTGGTTGCATGGCCAAGGAAAAGGGGGTCTCATCACGAGCCAACCTTCTCATTTATGCGAAAGTACTTTTGTGTAACACTGTCAGCTCTGGTCACCATGCCAAGGTAGTGTCCCCTGATTAGCTTTTGAACAAAAAAAAAGCAAATAAAAAGAATAAAAAGAATAGGGGCAAGAATGGGCTTGGAAAAAATGCATCCATGACAGGGACAACTCGCCTTCTACAAAGGCACCCACAGGTAACATCTTTGCACCCTTGGCCATCATTGCACCCACATGCTTGGACATCCCCTAAACATACCACCCACTTGCATGGATTGGATGAGGTCTCTCTGGGAACTTTCCTTTTCCTGTGGACACTAGCCTAATAGGATGCCTTGTCCTTTTCCCAGACTTGTATTGTGGGTTTGTGTAACGTCTTTGAGCTGTCAATTGATGTATTAGGGATTTTATGCATGTGTTTAATAATATTAATGATTAAATGTGATTGACATTGCTATGATCCCTATGACTGATGAGCCCATGGAGGGCATAGCCTTTGATGTGCAGGACCATACCCGACGGACAGGTACCATTTGGACCGGTACACATGAGGAGATGATCAGTTCGGACCTCCATGGGGTTGAAGAACCCACCAGATGGATGCTGAGACCCCATCAGGGGGCAGAGACAGGGCAGAGGTTGATTAGAGACTTTGCACCGGAGAAGAAGAGGATGTTCCACCAGAGGCACCCCAACACAGTTGGACCTAGGGGGATTGACCCATTTTTAGTGGGACGTTGGCTCTAGATGGCCTAGGACGTCACCAGGAGGCTTATGACGTCATCATGAGCGTGTTGGCAGATTGACAGGGCAGTTGGCACGTGTGGCAGCTTGAAGGAGCCCAAGGAGGGCTAATGTCTCACTTCAGGAGGCTGCATTTTCCCTATTAGGGGCTAACGTCACCCTAGAAAGGGGTGACGTCTTACCTTTTTTCTTGATTAGGGTTTAGTTTGACAATTTAATGTAAAAACAATATTGTTTTGGTATTATGGCCTTGTCGGCCTTTTTATGACCTAAAAAGTAAATTAGGTCATTGATACAGTATATATTGAGGGTTTTCACTCTCATTTTAGACATCATCTTTCACTCACCACTTGGTGAGGTCTGAAATTTGCGCCCTATTCTAGGGTTTTGCCTGATCTAGTGAGGCGCACTTGTTGAAGGAAGACAAATTTTGGTATTTTATGATGTTTCTCTTGAAGGAAGGTGTTACAACTAGGGTTTGCATGGTTATTTCTTGATGAATTGTATGTATTTTTTTGCAAAACTTCTTGAATGAATGGTTGTAGTCTAATTTCTTGCATATGTTTATTTATTTTGCTGAATCAAAACCCTAGGTGACAAGCACACAAGTAGGTCCTTGTCTCATGTCCCTTGATAGAGAAACTTTCAGCCATTGAAGGAGAGAAAGAGAGCCTAGCCGTAGCTACACTCCTTGTCTCTCTTTCCCATGTGCTAGCCGTACCATTTAAAATCCAAGAGGAAGAAGACATCTCGGGCCTAGGTTATCTACACTTAGGGCCATTTTTCTTTTAGGGTTTGATGAAAGAGCCTTGCTGTAGTAACACTCTCCCTCATTAAGCCTTCTTATCTTGATTTTGTGCTTCATCTGAGCTAGCCGTTTACCGAGAAGGAGGAGTGAGCACGAGGCCTTGGTTTAGCAACACTGGAGTGAACCTCTCTCCCCTAGGGTTCCGATTTTGAGGCCTTGCTTTAGCAACACTTCAAAACTTTTCCCTCTAGTCCTTGAAATCTTGCCTCCTTCAACCGGTGTGTCCTTCACTTATGACTCCATTAAACCCTAATGCACTGATCTAAGACCTCAAACGTTGAAGTAGAACTTGTTCTAAACTCTCTCAAAGCTTTTGAATTGAAACCCCAACTACACTAACCCTACTAACCCTAAGTTGTTGACGTCATTATTGGACATTTCATCTTTATTGCAGCAACGTTTCATCTTGTGAGCAATTGAATGTGGTTTTAGGCATAAATTGAGTAAAGTGTTGGTTTATTACATTGAATGCCATATCGTTCTAGCATTTATTGGTGAAGTGACATTATTTTATTGATATTTTGTAAACATTGACTTCGTCAACATTTACATTCAAATTGCTTAAATTGAATATCAGATAGTTGTTGACACATATGAAGTACTAACCAAAGCCTGCATATATCAGTTTATTTTTGCTTTGTTCTCGGGAAATGATTCTACTTGGTTATCTTTGTTGGCTATAAGCCGAACTATCTGTTTTGGTGGTGATCTGTGAAGGGGGAAACTTGTCATTGTCTGATTATCCTTTAGCCTCTTCAAAACCCCAGGTCACCGACGATGTCTCTCCTGGGCTTCACCTCCCCAAAGAGAAAGAACCTCCCCTTTGTGGTGACATTGGGTGGGATAGGTTCTTGTTATGCCAATTTTTCCTTATACTTTATAGCCTTTCTTCCTAGCTACAAACTGTGCGATAACAAGTACAAAATGTATGCCACATAACAAGGGATATGAAAGCTTGAAACCCGCCAACCAGGGACTGCAGAAACAACTAAGTATATGATAATGTTGCGGTCGGTCGAACTCATGATGTGAGAGTGTGGATGGAGATGAGGATCCATGAGTCCACCAACCCGTGAACCCGCCATTTTGGAAAAATGACTAAGTATCACAAATAGAAAGGGTGAATATAAGGGAAAAAAGAAAAGGGGAATTTGGGTAAGTATAGAAGAGGGAAAATAAATGGACAAAAGAAGTTGGGAAAATAGAAAAGGGGAGGGAGATTTCAGAAGCGGGAATTGATCTCAATAGGCTCATAGCTGCGGCATAACATGAATATCTCTGAGGTCTCTTTCTCACTCAGAAGGTACCACGAGGAGATGCATATCCTTCTGCCTCTTGCAGAGTTTGATGAGCCCATGTAGGTCTCTTCCGACGTACTGCAATATCTCTGGGAACATAAACTGGAGCTATAGTGATCCAGAATATATTTGCAGAACGAAATGAATACAGATTATTATCAAAATATGCTTAACACATAATAACAGATATACAATAACACTGGTTTCTATGCAATAAGGAAATACGCTGAAACTGTAAAATGCAGTGAAAACAAGCTTGCTAGAATGGTGGCTGCTTATCTCTGAGAAGAGATGTGACAGTTGTGCTCATTCGCAAGAAGATGATTACAATGAGGCTTTGGAGGCCTTTTTATAATAAACAGGAATGTCAAAAACCTTAGACATCCAAAAAACCTAACCCTAGGAGATGAAGCGCCAAAAGTCACGTGGGCCCCGTTTGGGTAAGTTAGTACATCAACTTCCCGGGGTTGTAACTTTTGCATACGATCTCCGTTTTAGGCGCACAATAGCCCGTTGGAAAGGTCTATCTGAGGAATACACATTTTGTTTCCATCTATCAAAGGTCAATTTGATCGTGGCGGATCCTAAAAAACGCTGTTTAGAGCCTCAAAACGGCCTCGCAAGTCAGGGACTCGAAAACTAGGGAAAAAACTGGCAAAATGAGCCAGTTGGAATAGGTGGGAGGCCACCGACATCCATCTGGATCAATCCTCCCTCCTTATGAAGCAAAGGTCTCCATTGAGTTGAGTTTCCCCATCAGATGAGGAAATTTCTACTGAATTTGGCCCCGGGTGAGCTACTTGCCTTGGTGCAGGAGCTGCCCTGCTTTGACAACTCGATAAAGCTCGATCCTTTGCTGGCGATTTCCCTTGATCTGTTTGTCCACAATATGATCACTGGATTCCTGTTGTATGTAGTCGGGGTTGAGATCTGTTGGTTTTAGCTGTTTTGCTATCTCTGAGGTGTCCAATAATGGTGGGAAATACGATCAAAGGATATCCACGTTGAACACTGGGTGCAAGCCAAGAAAAGGAGGAATGTTGAGCTCGAAATCATTATCACCCACAACTTTGGTGATGGTGTACGACCCATAATGGAGTGGGGGAAGCTTCCGATAGGGTCCTGTAAGGCGCTCTTTCTGCAAGTGAAACCAAACTTTGTCGCCCACCTGAAACTTATGTGGCACCTGGTGTTGATCATGGCATTGCTTTTACTTGTCATTGGACTTCTGTAGGATATCCTGAACCTGTTGGCGCATGTGGCTTTGTCAACTTCAGTTGGAGCAGGAGATGAGTCGGATGAGGTGACCGCAAGGGGTAGTGCAACATCTATGGGACCCAATGGTTGGAATTCCAACCCCACCTGAAAGGGGTTGTGGTTGATTGAGCTATGCAGGGCTTGGTTGTAGCTATGCTGAACATAGGGGAGACTCTCATCCCATGTGCGAGGGTGCTTGGAATTATACATGCGCAGGATATGCATGATCATTCGATTTACGACCTTGGTTTGACCATCTGTCTGGGGGTGGAAGGTCGTGGATTTGGTGAGCTTGGTGTCCAGCAATGACTAGAGGCTTGACTAGAATGTGCTGAGAAATCGACTGTCCCAATCTAAGACAATGGTTTGTGCGATTCCAAAATGTACCCAGACACGTTCAAAGAATAACTTGGCAGTGTCCTCTGCTGTGATGCTCTTCTTGCAGGCGACCATAATCACCATCTTAGAAAAGCGATCCACAACGACAAAAACACAGTCATTGCCCCGCTGGGTGGATGGGAGGCTCAACATGTAGTCCATTGAGATGGATTCCCATGGCCTGTCAGGAGTAGGCAAAGGGGTGTACATGCCCTATTTCTTAGTTTCCGGTTTGACAATCACGCAACTAGTGCATGACCTGATATACTTGCTGACCTCCTGTTGAAGTTTCGACCAGTAGAAGTGTTTTTGCAACATTGCCACTATCTTTTCAACACCGAAGTGTCTTGCCCCCGAACTGTAGTGGGCTTCCCAGATATTTTTTTCTCGCTCTCTTGATGGAACACAAATATGGACCAGATGGCACAACAACCCATCTTGAAGATGGAAATTAGTGACAACTGTGTTTGCGTCCAACATTTGGTAGGTGGTGGCGAAGTCTGGGTCAATCTCATAGAGTTGGGGCCATCCAGAGGTGTCATGGCCACAGGAGTCTAGCACCGTGGTGAGTGCTTCCACTGGAGGTCTACTGAGGCAATCAACGACGCGGTTGGTGCTTCCCGTTTTATACTTGATGTTGAGGTGGAATTGCTGCAAGTACGTGGACCACTTCTGATGGCGATCATTCTATAATTTTCCTTGTGTCTGCATGAACTGCAATGGATTATGATCAGTGTGGATGACTGTCTCCTTCCCAAGAATGTAATGTCTCCACTGGAGGCAGGCTTGCACAATGGAGTACATTTATTTTTCGTAAGTAGGGTACTTATGGACAACATCTGATAGTGTCTCACTATGATAGGCCACGGGGTGGCCGTGCTGAGTGAGAACGACGCCCACAACATAGTCTGAAGCATTTGTCTCGATCTCAAAGGGATGCTGCAGGTTCGATAGTGAAAGTACTGGGGCTGAGCACAAGCATTGCTTCAAATCATCGAATGCTTGTTGTTGGGACTAGCCCCACACAAATTTCGCCTTAGCAACACCCCTGGTTACTTGGCTGAGGGCCCATGCAATATGGGAGAATCCCAACACTAACCTGCGGTAGAAATTGGCAAGGCCCAAGAAGCTCCGAAGCTCAGTGAGTGTGGTTGGGGCTAGCCAGTCACGTATGACTTGGATTTTGGTTGGATCCACATGTACGCCATGCTGATCAACAATGTAGCCCATGTAATGAACCCTGTCCATGCCGAAGGATCATTTTTCCAAGTTGGCGTAGAGTTGGTGCTGACGCAGGGTGTGAAAAACCTGCTGAATATGTTGCAAGTGTTCTGCCCAAGTCTTGCTGTAAATGAGGATGTCATCCAGATACACCACTACAAAATTATTGGTGAATGGTCGGAGGATATCGTCCATCATCCTCATGAAAGTGGTTGGAGAATTTGTCAAACCAAAGGGCATGACCAACCATTCAAAAATACCTTCCTTTGATTTAAAGGCGGTCATCCATACATCTGTCTGTTCTATCGAGACCTGGTGGTAGCCATACTTCAGATCAATCTTACTGAAGTATTTGGCCCCTGTGAGCTGATCAAGGAGGTCGTCGATTCGGGGAATTGGGTACCGGTTTTTGACTGTGATTTTATTCATGGCATGATAATGAATGCAGAGTCGACAGGTTCTATCTTTCTTCTGTACCATCACGATTGGGCTCCCAAAAGGTGATGAGATGGGATGTATGTTCCCCTTGTGGAACAGTTCTTGGATTTGTCACTTGATCTCCTCATTCTCTAATAGAGAGCAGCGGTAGACTGGCCCATTGGGCAATGGTGCGTCAGGGGTCAGATCGATGGGGTGCTTGACATAACAGTGCAGAGGTACCCCGATAGGTGAGGAGAATATATCTGAGTATTATTCCACAACCTTATCCACTTGCTTTTGATGTGTGGAGAGTTCGACTGCAGAGACCCTGGATGTGGCTGCGATCTTTCGCTCATTCTGAGAGCGAATCATGAAGAAGACAAACTTCCCTGTTTGAGAGATGACCTTTCTGCATTGCTTGGCAGAGATAAAGGAAATAACACTGGGTGGGACTGCCTCGGGTATCCTGTACAATTTCGTGTTCAAAGTAATAATAACATTGCGAGGCCTAGACTCATATACAACATGACATTTCTGTAAATATGGTTGGCCCAAAATAACATTACAAACTTCGAGAGGGGAAACATCACACAATACTTCATCTTTGAAGGGATTGATGCCATATGACAGGCGAAATTGTTGGCTGACGTGGATGTCGCTTCCTTGGCAGAGTCATCCGATGGTGTAGGGTTGCGGGTGTGACATTGTCGGAAGGGTGAGTCGCTTGACAACCTATGCTGATATGAGGTTCTTTTGGATACCGCTATCAACTATGAAGTGCAACGAGGTACCCTTCACCCACATCTGTGAATGAAAAAGGCGCTCGCCTTCCTCTGGCTCGTCTGGTTCAATGGGCTGGAGCTTGGTGGTAGCAACGATAACACTGGGTTTTGTGTCAATGATCTGTCTCCCCCTTTTTGGTTCTGACTCAGAGTCGGAACCCACATCCAATTCAGAGGCTTTCACCTCAGCCACCAACGACTGCTTCGAGCGACAATCAACAGTGTTATGCAAGGGGCTCTTATGGAAGTCGCACCACTTCTCGGTATATTTATTTGTCTTTCCGGTGTCCTTTGCTTGCGGCCTGGACTGGTTGTCTTGAGATTGTCTGTATTTTCTTTGTCCTTTGTTCTACGGTTTGGGGCCGCCTTTTCTTGGCTTTTGCTGTGAGGGGTTCCCAGGCCCAAATTGCTGCGTCTTTGTTTTGAGCTTCTGCTCGATTCTGACTACATATAGGTAGGCTGCGCCCAAGGATGAGATGTCTAGAAACTCCATTTTGGCCTGGATGTATCTATGCAAACCACTTGAGCACTATATGTCACTCAGAATCTTTGATACCTATCTTAGTGCGCAAGGTATGGAATACATTTGTGAACTTGGGCACCTCTTGGTATTTTTCCTGTCGTAGCATGGTCCATTTTGTGTACAGGTCGTCATAAATTCCAACATGGTAGCATTGTTCCTTAATAACATCCCTGAAGGACTCCCAGGTGACTGCGACTATAAATAATGAGGGTTCCTCTGTTTCCTTTTTCTCACAAAAGTTTCCCACCAATCTTTGACATGGGGGACGACTTTGAGGAGTTCAAAAGTAATCTTTTCTTTATTCGAGAAGTTATGGACAGAGAAATACTCTTCTAGAAGATTCAATCATTTGTCTACCACATATGCGTCTATATGACCTTCAAATATAGGAATATCAAAGTTGATTTGTACATTGAAGGGGGCGACGCCTCTGTTTGAGGAAGATGCGTCGCCTGTTGGTAGCCGTCGAAGGATTTGTGCAAAACTATCCATCATATTGTTCCTCTGTTGCGTGAGGGATTCCTCAAGCAACCTTTTGAAGGGATCTCCTATCTCGTCGTATTTATTTTTTTATGCCATGAGAGGTCATTTGGACGTGCAAGAGCTTTTGTCCTCAAGAGAAACAAGCTCGAGACCCAATTCTTTGTACCCTGACCTCGTTGGGGACAAGCATTAAGAACGACAAGGAGCAGACCGCTCTGATACCACTGGTCTGGAATATATTTGTAGAACGAAATGAATACATACAAAATATTCTTAACATAAAATAGCATATATATAGTAAAATTGGTTTCTATTTAATAAGGAAATACACTGACACTGTAAAATGCAGCGAAAACAAGCTTGCTAGAATGGTGGCGGCTTATCTTTGAGAAGAGATGTGACAACTGCGCTCATTCGCAAGAAGATGATTACAATGAGGCTATGAAGGATTTTTTACAATAATCATGAATTTAAAAAACCCTAGACATCCAAAAAATCTAACCCTAGGAGATGAAGCGCCAAAAGTCATGTGGGCCCCGTTTGTGTAAGTTAGTACATCAACTTCCCGGGGTTGTAACTTTTTCATACGATCTCCGTTTTAGGCGCACTATAGCTCGTTGGAAAGGTCTATCTGAGGACTACACATTTTGCTGCTATTTACCTAAGGTAATTTTGACTGTGGCGAGCCCTAAAAAACACTGTTTAGGGCCTCAAAACGGCCCCACAAGTCAGAGACCCAAAAACTAGGGAAAAGACTGCCAAACTGGAAAACTGCCAAAATGTGCCAGTTGGAATAGGTGGGAGGCCATCGACATCCATTTGGATCATACAGGATCAACAAGATCAATTGGAGCAATCTCCATATGAGATCCTCTAATCTCTTAAATGATACATCCTCCTCAAAGGTAACATCTCTGCTAACCTTAATCTGTTTCTGATCAGGGATGTAGATCCGGTATGCCTTCGAAGACTCATTGTACCCCACAAATGTACCCTTTCTGCCTGAAGGGTCTAGCTTGATCCTTTTCTCCTTGGGTACATGAATGTATACTGGACACCCAAATATCTTGAAGTGTCCAATCTCAGGCTTCACTCCGGTGAATGCCTACTCGGGCGTCATGTTCCTCAAAGTCTTATGAGGACTTCTGTTCTGAACATACATTGCAGTCATGGATGCCTTTTCCCACATAAACATAGGTAAATGATTATCATGCTAAGTCATCTTGGACCATGCTTAATATATCGAGGTTCCCTCATGAAACCAATGTCTCAGGAAGTTGAAAAACATCAACACTCTCTCTGTAGCTAGAGGTGGATCCTCCTCTGTTTTTGCTCCCTATGACATTTAAGGTATCTCTTCCTCCTTCTCTGGAGTTAACTCAATCTTTTCTCCCTTTGGATGTAGTACCACCTCCCTCTCTCGGAGTGCCTCTACATACACTGGAACTGCTGCCATGCCTGCTTCTTCAACAACTCATGGCTCGACTCATGTACTGGTTCTGCTACACCTGCTCCCTCTGAGTCTCATAATGTGTTTTCGTACTCTACTGGATCTACCATAGTTGTGATACAATCAGTCTTGACTCACTGTATCCATGATCATTGGAACTGTCTCTGCAATCTGGCATGGTCCCGTCCTGGGAGGTACATTGCTCCTAGAGACTTCTTGTTTATGAGCATCATGTTTGGAAATGTCTATCCTTGATATCATCTTGGAAGGTATTTCCCTCCATGTCTTCCTTCTGTGACCATCATTATGGCTCCTTCATAGAGCTATTACCTGTGACCTTCCCGGAACAAGAAACAAGAACAACAAAAAACATCTCCTAGAGGAGATCAATTTATCTTGTGCACAACTATATACAATGACCCTCCAAATAATATGTCTTCTACTATGACCAACACACATCCATCATATACTCGATATCATACGGCTACCAACACACATCCAACATATACTCGATGTAATACGGCTACCAACACACATCCATCATATACTCGATGTCATACGACTAACCATGTTGATTTTCTAGTGTAAAATTAAACAAGCACAATTTTTCGCAAGTGGTAATTATTTCCAATGATATACGATATTACTTTAGTAAACACTAGAACATCACTAAGTAACTCGGAAAATTTCAACTTCTTAGTCTTTTCCTTAGATCACTTATCGCACGTGTGAGAGAGAAAAAATGTGTGTCTATTATTGTGTCTTTCAAGTGTCCTTTTATAGTAATATTAGATTGATCCAAAAAAGACATGTCTCTTTGAAAATTAAATTAAATTTTCTTTCTTATAAATAGTTGGAGAATAACTCCCGTAACTACCAAAAGATTAATTTGGTTATAATATATCCACATAGTATTTGAATTTGTTAAATTGTTCTTTGCATAAATATAGGTAGAAGTGAATATGCAGTACATTCCTCATATTTAGGTAATTATAAATTGTTACTAGAAATTACTGCCCACCGTAATTTATGGATTTTTTTATTATAATTTAGGTAGGAGTAAAAAGTAAATATGTTGTACATAGAGATTGTAACAACCCCATAAATTTAACACTTCCAACATTTTACTCTACTCTCATTTTCCTGGGCCCTCCTGTGAAGGATTCGAACCCAGTCCCGCTCTGATACCATGTTGTTTTTTTTCTTCATATGAGATATGATCGATATATTATTACAATGATGAGTGTTCCATATATAGGGAACATATGGTGACCATCCATGAAAGGATGCGTCCCTTGGATACTCAATAACTATTTATTATTATCATTTACTTATTATATATAGTATTTAATAATCAATAATTATATTATTAATTATTAATCTAAGAGAATGTCTTCTCGATGTTGTCCAAACATCAACAAAAGCTAGGTCAATTGTTATTAATTTTTGAAAGGCATTGCAATTGTTGTATGAATGTATGAAGACAGAAGAGAAATTTGGCAAGAATGATAATTGAATCCTACTGATATTAAACTCCCCAAGTTAGGTGCACCCACTTGGTTTGAAATAAAAGAAAAAAAAACATTGGAATATGTGCCATGAATGTCCATAAGGAGGGTGCACTAACTTTGCAAGCATAGATTAGCCTCAAGTGGGGTGCCTTCTTGTTGAGAATGCATTGCATGCACTATGGATAAGACAAAATACACTCCAAGAGGGAGAACTCTCCTTTTGCTTAGGATAGATACAACTTTCTCAAAATAAGACCTCAAAAAAGCACTCTTTTTGTTTTGACATGCAACATCTTGTTTTTTTTGTTTGAAAAAGCATATTAGATAATATAAGATTTGAAAACAGAAATTTGAAGGTTAAGTGCTCTCTTCCAACTAAGAATAAATTGCAAGTGCTATTAATATCCCTCAAGTGGGGCACCCTCTTTTTGGCTTGTCGCTGACTAATCCACACCTTAGGTCACGTGGACGAAATATTCAATCCTTTTGCTTAGGATAGATACAAATTTCTCAAAATAAGATCTCAAAAAAACACTCTTTTTGTCTTGACATGCAACATGTTTTTTTTGAAAAAACACATTAGATAAGATAAGATTTGAAAATAGAAACTCCAAGGTTAAGTGCTCTCTTCCAACCAAGAATAAACGGCAAGTGCTATTAATATCCCTCAAGTGGGGCACCCTCTTTTTGATTTGTTGTTGACTAATCCACACCTCGGGTCGCGTGGAAGAAATATTCAATCCACTGGGTGTGGCCTGTCTCGAGTCGGGTAGCTGTCTCCGGACACTCAACTTGTCCGTCTAGGCTAACTCCTAGCGAAGCTAAGGGGGGTAGTCCATAATAAAAGAATTTAAGGCTTAATTAAGCTAAATACAATACAAATCTAGGAGTTAAATGAAACTGAAATCAAATACAACTAATCTAGCATCATATAATGACACAAATAAGATTGCTTATGCAAGAGATATTAAGTACATCAAATACAACTAATCTAGCATCATATAATGACACAAATAAAGATTGCTTATGCAAGAGATATTAAGTAAATCAAATACTTCAAGATAAATGATAACAAGCAATTGAAAGTACTTGAAAGTAAATGCTGATAAACAAAAAAGTAAATATTGTAGACYAATGCCAATGTATGTATTGCCGCGAAATGTGTTGCAATGTTCTTGGTAAGTTTTATTAATTAAAGATSWCTGGTTGAATTAGTGGGTTAATTMAATGAGATGGATCGATAATGCAAGTCCACTCAYGAGTGCATGTTGGAKATTGTAAGTGGGAAAATGAAATCTAAACTAATGTTTGTTTCCTTTCACCACTACYCCTCAAATGGGTAGAAGCAGGATTGCAAGGAGTTCCAAYGAGGAGAGAGCGAATCCYAAAGTATCCCCCTAAATTCACAAGTCAATCCACCAATATGATCTCGTATCAAGCAATAGTAATAGAAGGTTTTCCCTAGTTAAAACTACTTCAYACGAATCAAATCCCTCTCTGGTTCATGCCAAKATCCARCAAGCTGGCGAGGCCGAGAGCATATCAKGGAAATGACAGGGGAAGGTTCATTACTTTGCAAAAAYGAAAKACTGAAAATGAAACTAAGCTAATTAATCTAATAAAGTAAATGTTTTKCASTGCTTGGGTTTATTTTAGCTTGCGACAATAAAAAGGAACATAGGCAAAAGACAAAGTGCAAAAAGGGAGACAATCCCCCCGGGGGAGGGGGATGCGAGGCCTAGTGGGTTATCCCACCACTTCTTTCAAGTTAAAATCTTTTGGAAGAATGTTTGATGGTCTCTTATAGATTTAAGACCATACAAACTACAAATAGAAAGGAAAATGATATTGGAAGAAGGTTGGGTGCCTTGTGTGGTCTCAGATGCTTTGGATCCTCGAAAATCAAGTAGAGTTTCCCCTTGGTTGTTCGTTAAACTTGAAAAACCAACAATTTAATATAGTAGAAAAAATTTCAAAAGTGATTTGGGATAGCCTACAAAAAGTGTTAGAATTTGCACAAAATTTTACTAAGTGAAAGCTTAAGAAACGTTAATAAAATCAACCAAGAAAGCAAGCCGAATGGTAGCTTTCTTAGTGGCTTTTGTTTGGTGTTCGGGAAAGCAAACATAAGACACTAAGATTGCCAAATAGGTAATTTGAAGCTCTTAAAAATGAATCTAACTTCTAGCCTTGAAATTTTACTATTAAAATACTTGCTAAAAGAAACTTTCCTATGCTAGATTTACTTGGATTAATGAAAACTTGTAATTTCAAACTAGATCTAGCATGCATGCATGCAAAAGTAAAATATACTTTTGATGTACAATTAAAATAAATACCTACTTATGCATGCCAAATTAAAGTAACAAGAAAATATTTAGATTTTTTCTGAAGGAGAGAGAGAGAGAAGCTTGATAAGTGGAATCCTTGGGCTATGGAGTCTTCTGGTGACAAGCCGAGGGACTACGTTATCGAAATATTTTGAGCTTGTGGAAGGTACAAACTAGTCCAACCACTTCTCCAAAGATGAGGACCTGTAAAGGTTAGAAAACTTACACAAAAACTTTTAAATTTGGTGCCACCTACAAGAGAAACTTAGATAGCATGATCATTAGCCGAAATAAACATGCAAGTCTTAGGCCGCTAATGTAAATGAACAATAAAATCTAAGAAGCAACCTATATTAATAGATTCTATCCTATTGGGTGACAACACCCCTTCAAAGGCCAAATTAACAAATTAGAATGCAATAAACCAAACTAAGATTACCTCATATATGAAATGCTAAACATCAAACATCCACACAAACAATGCTAACCACCTTCTTGACCTCCAAAGTCTTCTTTATTCCAAAATAGTATAACAATACAAAGTACAATGCCAAGCCAAGCCAAAACTCTCATTAACCCACAAGAGAGGAGAGTGCTTTCTTAAATAGGGAGAGATGACACATTTCCCAAGGAGGGAGGGCACACTTCCCAATGAGACAACAAGACAAGTATAATGGGAATGACTGCCACCACTCCGACAAACTCAAGACAAGTTGTCACAAGTACAATGTCATGTCCCCATTTTTGGATTCCCCTGTTCTGTAGTGTAAATGACTTCTGTGGCCTGTCAGGAGGAAAAATGGAGTCAAAAGGGTTATCTAATGTCACTTAGTTAGGAGATGTTATGTTTTTAAAGTGACATTAAGCAAATAAAACAACTTTAGATTAATAAGTTACTTAAACATTATTAAAGTGACTTTTAATCTTAAAGTGAAAGTAAAAGGGGAACAAGGGTCATATTTGATTTAGTCAAAGGGGAAAGTTCTAGAAGACATGAAATAAGGATACAAGAAGGGGTAGCGCTTCACTTTGACATTATGTTTTGGATTGATCTCTTTGGAGTGCTCTTGGAGCCAAGGTTTTCTTTAGGGTTTTGAAAAACCCTTCCATTGTAGTTTAGTTTCGATGGTGCAATATCCACCCTAGCTAGACAAGGAGGATGATCCATCCATAATCTTCAACTAAGCTTCATCAATGGTTTGATACCAGTTTGGAGGTGCATATTTGTGGGGTTTTCTGGTGGTGACTATGACATCATCCAGGTTTTGGTTTGTTATTGTGTGTTTTCATTGATGTAGTGCAACTACCATAGAAACCATTGGATTATTGTATTCAGATCTTCATTCATAATAAAATAATCCACGATTCTCTTCTATTGCTTGCAATATATTTGACGAAATGTTTCTAGTATAATGAATGCAAAGTATTTGTAGAAACATGAGATCCATAAACAATATAATTGCATAAAATAATTTAATATCCTAGTCCAGCCTAGCTAGGAATATTACAGTGGTATTAGAGATGGAGATCTTGCTAGCCTAAGGAGAACAATTTCTTTGTGGTAGAGACCAGATCTGATGGGGGTCCATCTTGGATTCCCACTGAAGTTTCATCTTGTTACTTGTCTCCAATTAAGGTGCATAGACTTGTTGAGAGGTTCGTGTGGCTTCCTTGGAGGCAGAGTTTTGCAGGACTAGGGGTAAAGGAGGCCACGATTTGGATTTTGGTAGGCCGCGAGGCTCTTAAGTAGGCTGGAGGGACTGGAGGGGACGTGACTTAGAGTTTGCTGTAGCAAGACGAAGGGGATCTGTGGCACTTAGAGAGGCCACAAGGTCTCTTGTGGGAGCCGTTTCCCGTTTATTTGCTGGCCGTGAGATTAAGGAGGCTGTGGATGTGGTGGAGCAGAACGTGAGGACAGATAGAGGCCGCAGGTGGTCTTTGGGGAGCCCAGGAGAGTAGGCCAAGGCATCAAAGGGAGGCCAAAACCCCCTTTGTAAAGCTACGAGGGTATAATACAGGCCAGGAGGGGAAAGAGAAGGGACATGAGCCCTTGGTTTTGTGCCACAAAGGCTTGGAGGGACAATCCATCCCCTTTTGTGCTGAGAAACGAGGTATAAAGGAGGTCGTGAGTCTCTTTTGCAGGATGAACCATTCTTTTGTAGAGAACCATATTTTAGTGCGAGGAGGCTGATTTATTTGCTGAAACCACGTTTTTCAATTGGAGGTCGTGTTGCCTCTTACTAGGGATATCTGATTTTCCCTTGTTCTTGCAGGATTATTTATCGCTTGGAAGATCAAGGAGTCCTATGACATCCGTGGAGAATTTTAGGAGGACCTGTGGTGCTAGAGAAGATTAACGGAGGGTTTAAAGGGATGAAACCCTTTCCCAAGTACCAAACAATGAGGTTAGAGTGCCATGGGCACTAGATCGGGGTCGTGTGGCCTTTGGAGGAACCACGTGAGCTAGAAGAGGTTTGTTGCCCCATTTTTTTGAGTATCGAGGGTCTTATGAGGAGCCTAGCCACCATTTGTAGGTCCGCTAGGAAGAGGAGAGGCCCCAGGGATTCATTGCAGGCCGCCTAGCTCAACCACATGCTCTAGGGTTTGAACAATGAGGATTTAGAGAGGGTCGAGGGCCTTATCTGTAGAGACAATAAGCATTGGAGAAGGCAGCCTACAGTTTGAGGGTTTGTCAGCAATAAACAACAACTCTTGAAGGGATATTGACATCATTTCCAAGTTCAGATTGTTATTGTATGTGTTTATTACAGTTTTGTAGTTGCTATAGCAACCACTAGAAATTGTGTTGTGTTGATGTATTTTTCATCCATAGTAAAGATGCCAGACTTATTCTTCTATCCCACGAGTACATTGGATGTAAGCTGAAATATCTCTTGCTAGGAATACCTGCAAAACTGTTTGTTGAAAGTATCCAGTCAACTTAATAACACATGTAATGCAAGTATTTGACAAAAACACATAGCTAGAAACACATAAATTGAATAACAAACCATTGGGGAAAAACAACGAGGCATTCCATGGATAACGGAATAAAGACAACTCCGCAATACACAGATAAAACTTGGCAAATTATTCAACAAGCCAAGAGGATGCTAGCAGAAAACAAATACATGCCTTACTATTAGAAGTATCTAACATTGAGTGAAGAAATCCATGCAAATTTTCCCTTTAAAAACTTTTACACTCTATGGTACAAAAGTTGGCCCTAGGATTTGAACGAGGATTATTTTAAATGCACAGGTCAATAATTAAAGAAGGATGAGCATGAAGGACCGATGGAGGAGCATGCATCTAGCCATGCAGAGGATGTGTGCATAAAAAAATACCAAACAACAACCTATGATACATCATCAAAACTAACCAATGAGGTCGATGACACTAGTGTTCTAGATGGAGAAGATGAGGATACAACATCTTGTCCTACTTATGATGACTATGAGAAGATGTTCCAATCAGTCGATGTTAAGGATTCAACATCTCTCCCTATGTATGATGCTGATGATGAGGATGGTTCAAGAAGGAATTCGACACCCCATCCTGTTTATGAAATGTATGATGTTGAAGACATGATTGTACCAGAATATGACAAAGATTGGGATCTATGTGTGGAGGATGACAATGAAGGGGATGATTTAGCTGGGGACAAGAGAAGATAAAAAAACTTGTATGAGGAGGGTATTCCACATTGCACGACATCATATAATGAGTCAATTGGTCCCTTGTGTGACAACCCACATCATGTTGATGAAATAACATTGCGTGATTTGGAGAACCGACTATTGGTCACAGAGGAACAAATTGTGCAGGTGTTGATGAAGGCAGATAATGCTCTTAAATTGATTGAAAACCTTATGTGGAAAACCCATTCGGAGGGGAGGAAAAAGGGAATAACAAATTGATTCACTAGTACACAATTGCATATCATCAAAGAGGCACTAGAGCAGATGGAATCCAATTATTTGCAGCTTTTCATGGATAGGGACCTTGCTTTTAAGTTCGATGAAGACAAGGAAACATAGGTTGATGATATTTTTTACCAACTGAGTTTGGCATGCTCTTCATCATTGAAAACAACATAGACTCCATCATCCTTAGCAATCATGACACATGAGGGTGTGAGTGACATTCAATATTTGAGGGAGGAGCTTCTTGTGATGATCCCACATGAGGTGCATTCAAAGTTGTAGGTGCTCGAGGAGAGGTTTGACGTTGAGGGTTTTGACCATGCACATATTTTTCATTGTGGGGATTATGAGATGCTTTTGTTGGAGAGCCCACTAAAGGCTCAAGTCTTAGCTCCAAAGGAGATAGTTAAGCACATTGTTTGCAGACCAGGGTGTAAGGAATTATATGCATCCATGGATTGGGTGGATAGATATATGACATACATGGACATGCTCTAGGATACAGGTTTAGGTGACATCAGTAGAGTGATGGATACAGTGGCACCTATAGGATACATGATGGTACATGGCGATATCTTGGTCATACCCTTGGGATTTACTGGCGAACTAGTCACTATCCAGTGTTGCAGGAAGTGGAAGAGGCATCTATTGTTGTTATTTGATGCCCTCATTATATACACCATGGCATGGGAGTTCCACCTAAGTCAATTGGATGAGACAGGTGGCATTGCGACCATGTCAGAGGTATTTCAATTGGACCATGTGAATGTTGGAGTATTGTTTAATACTGAGACAGGGGGGGGGGTGTGAATCAATATTATCCTTTTTCAACAATCTAAAACCACCTGATTATTAATTTTATCAAATCAACATAAATGATCAACAAAAATGTACAGTATACAAAATTTTGACGTGGAAAAACCAACTTGGGAACAATAACAACTATACTTTTTATTTTCAATAAAGATTACGTTTAATTTATGAGCTCCAACTCAAAGGGAAACACCTATTCCTTGTTTTACTATCACCAACTAGAAGGATGCCACGACCCCCTAGATTTTACCAACACCTACTAGAAGGAAACACCGATTCCCTAGTTTCTTCAGCTACAACTGAAAAGATTATGCAACACCTTGGTTTACCAACTTCAATTCGAAGGAGGCTACAACCTCCTTTGCAGGCTCCAAACTGCCCTAGCACCACTCATAATCCCTTTTTATGATAAGTACTTTCATCTTCAAATATTCATAATCTTCTTTGGATTTTGCTGCATATCTTCATTTACTTTCTTGGCCTCTTACTCTGTTATTGATCTTCAGATTTCAGAGACACCTTCTTTCAACAAAAAAATCCGTTTATATAGTCTTTCAATGGTCATGTACAACTGAACAATTGCACCTCTTCAATATAGGAATGTATGTATTCATTATAAGTATGTGTCTTTTCAATATAATAAGTCATTGCAACTTTTCAATAATCTTTATATGAAAAGTCACGACCTTTTTAAATAATAATTGATTTTTCCCCATTTTTTAATTTTTAATTCACTTTTTACTTACCATGGGTAAATACCACCATGGTTTAAAAATACCATGTGCATTTTCACTTTTACCCTTTTCCTTTAATCCAATTTCACTTTTATCTTTTTCTCTAATCCAATTTCACTTTTACCTTTTTCTTTATTCCACTTTCATATTTACTCCTCTTTTATGTAAGCTCCACTTCCACCTAAATTTTCAACTTTTTGATATTTATTAAATTCATATTTATATTTAATCCACTTTCATTTCCATTTTTGCGTACATTTCCACTTTTATATTTATTAAAGTGATACCAAAGTCACATTTATATTTAATCACTTAGTAACCTTTGAGATATATTTGATCACTTACTAACCTTTGATATCAAAGACAATTTATTCAACAATTGACTTCCTGAGTGGATCTAACCATTGGTGGCTGCTGGAATTTGTTTGGATTTGAAGAGTCGTCTAACTTCGGCCTCGTAAGAATGATGACCAAAAATTGCTACGAAATATCGACTGCTGTGTTGATCTGACAGACTCAAAGGTTCTCGGCGCTACATCAACAAATTTCCCTTCAACTACACTATGAAATGATAGTGCATGAGAAAGTATTCAAGAGGGAAACTCACCATTATTCGTTCTGTTCATCACGATCCTGTCTCAATAGAATATACAATCACCAGGACAACTCGAATCGACCAATGTAGTAATTGCAATTGTCTCATTCTTTCATTTTCATCCTTTCTGACATTGCTGGTGAGTAAATTCTCCCTCAAACATTCCTTCCAGCTGCTAGTCACTAAAAAAAATAGACTTGGCTTCCCTTTTGGTCTAATTTCCTTCCCCCTTTCGACCGACAAACATCCCTCGGTCGAATCGTCCATGATAACATTTCGACTTGGATGAATTTTGAATTGGATGAATTTCGACTTGGATAAATTCGACTTGAGTAATTTCGACTTGGTCGATTTGCGTTGTCTCTGACTCGACTTTTCGCTTCTTCCCGACTCATCCTTATTCGACTCGACTTGACCCATTTTCCTTGGATAAATTTTGACTTGGATAAATTTGACTTGAGTCATTTCGACTTGGTCGACTTGCGTTGTCTCCGACCCGACTTTCCACGTCTTCCCGACTCATCCTTATCCGGCTCGACTTGACCCATTTCCCTTGAATAAATTTCGACTTGGATGAATTTCGATTTGGATAAATTCGACTTGGATGAATTTCGACTTGGATAAATTCGACTTGAGTCATTTCGACTTGGTCGACTTGCGTTGTCTTCGACCTGACTTTTCACGTCTTCTCGACTCATCCTTATTCGACTCGACTTGACCCATTTCCTTTCTGACTCGATTGGCGGTTTGAGTGGCCGAGAGTTTTTGTCATCCAAAGAGCCAAAGTTATAACCATTCAAAGCATTCGACTAGGTAGGCGATCCCTTGTATTCCGACTTGTAACTCAGTATTCCTGTAGCTTTTACTGTAGTTCCATTTCATACTCCACTATGGTGCTTCTTGTCTTCATGTTGACATCAATTCCAACACGATATTTTCATCAATGAGATATGCGTAAAGTGCACAGGAGGAGATCCATACTTTGTTGGATCAGTTCATGAACATTTCAACATGCATTGAGAGTGGTGGACTTCCAATTTAGTGGTGGGATCCTAACATTCATCGGAGTGATAAATTGCTTCAGATGATGAGGGTGATTGACAGGGTTGTGACAACGATTGGTCTGTATCATTGTGGGGATGTTGTGAGAGGAGTTGTTGAGCCTTGTTCTATATGAAAAGGTATATTTTCCCTCATGATACCTATGATCAAGTTTATTTGTGGACTGATAGGCTTCGACATCACTGAGATTCCTTGGTGAGACATGATCCAAGATAATGAGTTCAGTCCTTTTAGGGATTTTAGTTTGGGGGTTCAAGAGAGGAGATCGTAGTATGAACATGGTGGTCAGACAATTATGATAGGAGGGACTGCAGTGTTTGACATCTCAACAACCGATACATATGAGATGGCTAGTTTTCACTTCCCGAGATTTACTCTTGGAATACTTAGGATTGGCTTCTTGGAGGAGTGGTCTTCTGAAGAGTTGAACGAGTTTCTGAAGCTTTTGATTGGCTAATTTATCCGAACAGTCAGGTGGATTCTCGTGTTAGCACATCAAATATTAGGGCTATGAGTAGAGGGTGCTTCACATACTATAGGTTATTTTGGGACCTTGGTGACTTTACCACTTATAGATCGGTCTAAGAGAAGTTCACATGGAGAGACTTTGCAGAAGATATGTTGAGAGATTTTCCAAATGATTCCTGGATGATTGCATTAGGATGGGGGTGCCAGAGTATTAGGGATTTACTTTTTGATATGTGGAGGTTAGGTGTCATTGATGCTCTATCAATTTGTGACCACATAGAATTTTCCAGGATGTCTTATTTTAGAGTTGGTTTGGTTGAATTTATTGAGATACATTGGGAAGAAATGATCCTTGATAATGGGGATGATTCTTTGAGGCATTACAACTTGTGGATGTAGGAGTGGAGGATGTAGTCTAGGTAGGAGGATAAGATGTTTATGATTAAAGTGGTGCAACGTCAACATGATGAGTCCTTTCTGGTGATAGCATGGGACCTTGGGATTTTATTGGTTGACAGTTTGGAAGCTAGTACAGATGGGAGAACCAACTGTCACTTTCAGGAGGCCCCTGGTATTAGCACATTGCGGGACAATATTGTGGGCGTTAGTTGCTCCACATATTTCAGATTGGCTTGGGACACGTGGATCATTATTAGTTCCAGCTTGGTTCAATTTGTTGTTCCTATGGGTGTGATGGCATTGCTTAAGGACATGCAATCTTTGGGAGGGGAGGATTTGCCATGTCCCCATTTTTGGATTCCCTTGTTCTGTAGTGGGAATGACTTCTGTGGCCTGTTAGGAGGAAAAAGGGAGTCAAAGGGGTTATCTAATGTCACTTAGTTAGGATATGTTATATTTTTAAAGTGACATTAAGGAAATAAAGTAATTTTAGATTAATAAGTTACTTAAATATTATTAAAATGAATTTTAATCTTAAAGTGAATGTAAAAGGGGAATACAAGTCATATTTGATTTAGTAAAAAAGGGTAAATTTCTAGAAGGCATGAAAGAAGGATAAAAGGAGGGGTAGTGCTTCACTTTGGCATTATGTTTTGGATCCATCTCTTTGGAGTGCTCTTGGAGCCAAGCTTTTCATTAGGGTTTTGGAAAAACCCTTCCATTGTAGTTTAGTTTCGATGGTGTAATATCTAACCTAGATAGACAAGGAGGAGGATCCATCCACGATCTTCAACTGAGCTTCATATGTGGTTTGATACCATTTTGGAGGTGCAAATTCGTGGGGTTTTTTGGTGGTGACTACGGCATCATCTAGATTTTGGCTTGTTATTGTGTGTTTTCATTGATGTAGTGCAACTTCCATATCAAACATTGAATTATTGTATTCATGTATTCATTCATAATAAAATATTCCATGATTCTCTTCTATAACCTGCAATATGTTTGATGAAATATTTCTAGTATAATGAATGTAACATATTTGTAGAAACATGACAACCACAAACAATATAATTGCATAAAATAATTTAATATCCTATTCCAGCATGGCTGGGGATATTACATACAATCTAGAGTGAATGAGAAGACACCACATAGAAAGAGCGAGCTGTGCCTCTCCTTGGGATTGACACCCTCAAGGAGAGTGCACCACCTCTCTTGAGTGGGGGCACACCATGCATTGGGATAATCACCAAGATAAGTTATATCACCACTTAACGGATCCAAAACTCACACTAAATGCCACTGACTAACATAGAGGGTGAGTTACATTGGAGACAAGTCAAAACATGTCCCCGACATGTTTCCTTAAAAATAGGAAAGCTGATTTATTTGCGTTTATTCACCTTTTTTGAGTAAAATTGTTTTTTGATGAGCATAAGTCAATTATTTCTCTTGAAAAGGGGGTACATGGGTAAAAGGGGTATTTTGGGTTACAAAATGATGCTCCCCAAGGCATATAACACCCCTAATAGCACTTTTTTAATTATTACATCAATTTAGAAGGAGATCCCATTTTACGAGAAATTTATTAATGATAGAAAAAACATTAAACAATTCTAGAGGGACCTAATGCATGTCCATAAGACTCTGGGTAAATGATTAGCATGGTAATATACATTTGATCCAGGTGGATATCGGTGGCCACCCACTTTTTCCAACTGGCTCAAAATGGTTTTCTGGCAATTTTGGTAATTTACTATTTTTAGCGGTTTTTAACTTCCAGGGCCATTTTGAGGCCCTAAACGACATTTTTGGGAAAATGGGGAGCAATATGAAATTCCTTCAATATTTCCCCCAAAATGAATCTCCTCAACGATACCTTTCCAACGGGCTATCATGCGCCTAAAACAAAGATCGTATGCAAAAGTTACGACCCCGGGAAGTTGATGTACTAACTTACCCAAACGGGGCCCACATGACTTTTGACGCTTCATATCCTAGGGTTAGGTTTTTGGATGTCTAGGGTTTTTAGAATTCCCGTTTATTGTAAAAAGTCCTCTAGAGCCTCATTGTAATCATCTTCTTGCGAATGCGAGTAGCCGTCACATCTCTTCTCAGAGATAAGCTGCCACCATTCTAGTGAGTCTTTCACTCTGTATTTTTAAAGTCTTTGTACATTTCTTTCATTAATAGAAATCATGTATTACTGTATATATGTGTTTATGGTTGCATCTCTGATACATTTCTGTTATATTATTTAATATCTGCGATATCTCTGTGCATTTCTTTATTATATCTCCACTCTCATTTCGTGCCGAAAATAATCCAGATCAGTGGTATCAGAGCAGGCTGCTCTTGATCGTTTTTTCAGTGCATGTACCCGACGAGGTCCGAGTATATCAAGTTGGGCCTCCAACTTCTCTCTCTTGAAGACAATCGCTCTCGTACGCCCAAGAAACCCACCATGGCAGAATAAAATAGAAACGACGGAGCAGACGATCCTATAAATCTGTTGCTTGAGCAAGTTCTCACGCGACAAAGGGATGAAATGATGGAGAATTTTTCCCACATCCTTCAATGCCTACCAATAGAAACATACACATATTCATCAAACAACCACTTTGGAAGCACCTCTCCTTTCAAGGTACAGGTTAATTTTGATATTACCATATTTGGAGGTTAGATAGATGCAGATGCCCTAGACAAATGGTTAAATTTGCTAGACAGTTATTTCGCTGTTCACCATTTTTCCGACAGGGAAAAGATTACTTTCGCACTCCTTAAATCTCTCCCCCATGTCAAACATTGGTGGGAAAGTTACTGGGAGCAAAGTTCCACAGAGGAGTCTGGAATATATGGGACCGATCCCACCTGGGATTTTTTTGTGGATGCGGTAAAGGAACAATATTACCCTGTTGGCAACTATGAGCACCAATACATGAGATGGACCACACTGTGGCAAGAAAGGGGCCAAGAAATTCCAGAGTTCACCAATACCTTCCATACCTTGCGCAATAAGCTGGGTATCAAAGACTCCGAACAACATTTGGTTCTGAAATACCGTGGGGCTCTACACAGATACATCCAAACTGAAATGGATTTTCTAGACATCTCATCACTCGGTGCTGCTTATCGATATGATGTTAAAATCGAGCAGAAATTTAAGTACCGGAACAAACGGGAGTTCGGGTCTACAAATTTGCAACAACCAAAGTATGACAAAGACGACCCTAACAAATAGTCTCCCGAAAACCAGTCCAAGCCACAGGAAAAGAAGGGTCACGAGAAGACAAAGAAGGACACCAGAAAATGGTGCGATTTCCACAAAATCCCCTGGAACAACAATAATGGATGTCGCTCAAAACAATCATTAGTGGATAAGATCAAAGACAAGGAGCCGAACCCTGATTCAAAATCTGATTATGAAAATACTGGTAAAAGACAGATCATCGACGCAGACCCCACTGGTATTTTCGCGACTGCAACAATTCAACTAGAAGAACCAACAGATCCAGAAGAGGGGGATCACCTTTTTCATTCACAGATGTGGGTGAAAGGGACCCCACTGCATTTTATTGTTGATAGCGGAAGCCAGAAGAACCTCATCTCAACAGATGTCATCAAACAGTTGGGATTGTCGACAACACCACACCCACAACCATACAACATCGGGTGGCTTTGCCAAGGACGAGATCTTCGTGTCATCCAGCAGTGCCGATTGTCATACGACATCCAACCCTTCAAGGATGAGGGATTATGCGATGTTTCCCCACTAGATGTCGTTGATGTTCTCTTGGACTAGCCATATATGTGGAGACACCATGATGTTTATGAGTCTCGACCCCGCAATGTCATTGTTTCTCTAGGGGGTCGTATCTACAAAATACCAGAGGTAGTTCCGACTATTGTTCCACTTAAACAGTGCCGCAAGGTAGTATCTCATACTACAAAATTCAACTTCTTCACAATCTGTTCAAAAGGGGAACAAAATGACACTGCAACCACTACAGCCTCTCCCGAAGCACCTTCTATCCAACAGAAGCAGGTCGACAAGGTTGCAGCAAAGCGCAACAATTCCTTCTGCACATTGTCCTCTCGTGTATCTCGACTTGTTGAACAACCTCAGCCTCAACAGGTTTGTGACAAACTTCCACAAACTGAGCAATGCGACGTCTCCAGCAAGGCAAGCAACTCACCAAGATTCAGATTCAACAAATGTTTTTCCCTCTCCCCCGGGCACTCAACGCAATGAATGCCATTGCTTCCTAAGGAGGGAGGATTGATACAGGTGGATATCGGTGGCCACCCACCTTTTCCAACCGACTCAAAACAATTTTCTGGCAATTTTGGTAATTTACTATTTTTAGCAGTTTTTAACTTCTCGGGCTATTTTGAGGCCCTAAATGACATTTTTGGGAAAATGGGGAGAAATATGGAAGTTCCTTCGATATTTCCCCCAAAATGAATCTCCTCGACGATACCTTTCCAATGGGATATCATGCGCCTAAAATGAAGATCGTATGGAAAAGTTACGACCCTGGGAAGTTGATTTACTAACTTACCCAAACAGAGCCCACATGACTTTTGGTGCTTCATTTCCTAGGGTTAGGTTTTGGGATTTCTAGGGTTTTTGACATTCTTGTTTATTGTAAAAAGGTCTTCAGAGCCCTATTGTAATCATCTTCTTGCGAATGTGAGTAGTTGTCACATCTCTTCTCAGAGATAAGCTGCCACCATTCTAGCGAGTCTTTCAATCTGTATTTTTACAGTCTTTGTACATTTCTTTCATTAATAGAAATCATGTATTACTGTATATCTGTGTTTATGGTTGCATCTCTGATACATTTATGTTATATTATTGAATATTTGCGATATCTCTGTGCATTTCTTTATTATATCTCCGCTCTCATTTCGTGCCGAAAATAATCCGGATCAACATTAGACACTAGACTCAAACTTAACACACTAAGGCCTAACCATTAGCACACACTCCAAGTTTGGAGAAAGTGAGTGAAAAACTTAGAAAATTATAATTCGCTAAAAAACAAGATATAATTAACAAGTGAAAAAAAACACTCTAGAGTATGTATTGATGACCAAGTATTAGGGATATGAGTCTTTTACATAGAATATACCTCATGCTAATTCATTTTATTACAATTCCCCCACGGGGGCATGGAACATGCATAAGGAAGAAGAAGAAGAAAATTTTGAAAGGGCCATAATGCCTAGATAGACTTCTGAACGTCGAATTTGAACAAGTGCCTTGTTCAATCTTTGCGGATCATAGTTAGTCACGCCTGGTGAAACTAGGGAGGTAACATGGCTCAAAATAGACTATAAAATATCTAGAAAATGCAGATTGGATGAGACCCCCCTAGAAAATAAACACAGTGGATAATATTCCCTTTACCGAAACTTTTTTGCACACATTTCTTCAGCTACTCTACCAAGTCATTGTCACTTTCACTCACAAGGAAACATGACCCATTGTATTGCTCCAAGTACAACTCTTTCAACCTAGTGATTGAACTATTTTTAGACAAGATGCCCTAATTTGGATCTAATTTTTCACTTTCTCGAAATCATTTGAAATTTTGGGTTTTCTTCTCCATCACTACCTAGACCCATTGATCTATAACACTTTTAAAAAATTGAAACCTAAAAAATAAATGTTCTTTGATCATCATCAAAAGTTGCATGCATGCTCTCCTTGGTATAGGGTGTCTAGGAACCTAATCAATGTCCCAAACTAGTAAACTTCCAGAAATATAAACTTTCTAAAAACAAAAAATTCCAAAATGGAAGAATACCCTCTTCAAAAATTACTAGATGATTACTAAAAAAGAAACGAGTTTCTAAAGATGCTATAATTCTAGAAATATAAACTCTTCCAAAATAATAGATCTAAAAAAGAAAAATACATATTTGAAGTAATCACTATCCCATGCTTGTTTCAAGTGTCATGTAACAAGCATGAATGAGAAACCTGCGAAAAATACAGTTGAAGTATGACCCAACTTTGAATTTCATATGGTGTCCTCCATGTCACTCTAAAAATCTCTTGAATAGAACTCTCTTTGTTAAACATTGGAACCAAAAGATTTACTCATGAATGTGATGAAGCTTAACATTGAACATGCATAGGGTGGACAACCCGAGTAGGCATAATGATTAAGAGGTGGGGTAGGGTATGTGCATGTGAGAAAGTTGTTATTTGTAGATATTAGTGTGGCATTGGCAAGGTATTGTTATAAGCAAAATCTGTCTGTAGGGACAGATCCGACCTATCCAGCTGTGAAGCTGGTTACAACCTCTTTGATATCTCGGCACAAGGTAGAGACTACCTACACCTCAGGTGGTCTTTCACCTGAGGCGGAAATGAAGGGGAAAAAGAAAGGTGAAAGACTTACAAGAAGTCTTTCTCAGGACCGCCCACCCTGGGTGTTATCCTTCCTTAGCTTCCTGGATGGCCAAAATGGCATGGGGGGTGAAAATTGTGGATAATGGGATGAAAACGAGCTTGCTGATTTTTAGGACAACGAACTAAATAAAGCAGACAACAAGCTGTTCACTTCCTTAAAGCGTTGAAAACTGTCCTAGAATGGGTCCCTGGGATAAACCGGTGTCCTGGGTAATCAAACAATGAATGCCTTGAGTAAAAGGGTGTGAAACAATGGTGAAAAGGGGGCTTAAAAGCTACAACCAAGTACTTTTAAATGTCTGTAAATTGTGAACAACACGCTGTTCGAAGATTTCAAGATAGGGAAACAAGCCCAGAATGGCTTGATACCCCTCGGGGTGACCCGGGAAGTGATCCCGGAAGGTTGTTAAATCAAAAGTGGGCTGTAAAAGTGGATGAAGAACCTTGTAACAAGATGTTACAGCTATGATATAAGGGAAAATATTCACAACTTCAATTTTGGTTTGTGAGTGAAAAGGTGGACTGACGAAAGGTTGACTTTAAAAGTATTTTATTAGTCAATTTTTTGTTTTTATCACATGCCTTGGCCACCACACTATTTTGAAGGTTATCCCCATTAGGCAAACACATCCCAGAACTGTTCCAACCAGTATAAAAAAAGTAGTCCTAGCAAACCACGATGGTTAGGTTGAAGAGTGCCCTATGCAGTTCAGAGAAGCAGGGATTAGCCACTTCTCGTCACTAGCGCTTTCGGGCTCTTAAAGCCGCTTGGATGGAAGAATGATACCTGGGAAAAGGAAGAGGCTCAGGACCCCCCTAAAGAGGGTTTTTGCTGAGCTTACCCAAGCAGAGTATTATTCCAACCGAGCTAAGCTAATCAACTCCTTGACCATGTGGTACTAAAGAAAAGACCACTCGACTTGTACTAACTAGACAACTTCCGAGGGGCTCCTGATGAAGACTCCCTGGCTTTGACTCTTAATATCCTACAAAATTGAAATTGCATAAACTGAAATACCAGGCCATCCATGTGGCGAGGTCACGTCTTGCTTTCACAAGCGTGCCTCCTGGTTACTTAATTTGAAATCTATTTAAAAAACATATACATAAAACAAGTAAATATATAGGTGACATATATGTCATGGTTAGATAATATGTATATGTAAATATCTAAATAATATACGTTTTTGTTTTCAGTGTATGGGGCAGACTCCTGAATTGTTTTCAAGTTTTTTTTGCGACGTTTTGCATATATTTAACTTGCTGATTTTGCATGGCCCCTTTAGGGGCAACCACCTGTAGATTAGTGAGTGAAAAGTGATACAATGAAAATATAGCAAGATTAGATAATTACAAAATGACAATTACACCATTCAACCCAAAGGAATGGGTTGAGGCTCTTTGCGAGCGGTAAAACTGCCATATGCATGAAAGCCCCAACTAACTCCTTGTATGGGGATTGGAAATTTAGTGTTTGAAATATAAAAGGTGTGATGGTTATCTACACAAGTATTAATCATATTTTTTACATGAATTCACAAGTGAACTATTCAAACTATCTACACAAATCAAACATATAAACATTGGTATGTGTATCAGAAATTTTTGGAGTGAGTGCAAGTGATAAGTAAAGTGAATATGAGAGTGATTGGGTAGATTTACCGATCGAAATGTGTGTTTTTATTCGCTGCCCTGCTGGCTCCTTTGCCTCAAACATGTCTCTAGGTGGTCTCCAACCGCTTAAGAGAAGCAGAGTGGGTGACCGGTTGTATCCTTGCAGGCAAACAACAAAATTTTAGTATTTATGCATGGAAAAACTGAAATAAACATAACATAAATTTACACATAAGAAGTATATAACAACCAACTAAGATGGCTATCCCGTGGGGGGAAATTGACCAAAATGATCGATTTTCCTATTTGGGACAGTAAGGTTAATGGTAAAAAAACATAACAGAAATATACATGAATGAAAAGATAAGGCAAACAAGTATGGACAACCAGCTAAGAGGTCTATTTAAGGGTTCTCCTAAGGGGCCCTAGGACTCCCAACCACTAGCTAAGGCTGAAAACAATTGAATACTTCAGAAAATCTGCACTAAAACACATTAAACAAATTAAACTAAGTTGTTAGAAGATGAAAGTAAGCAGGTTAAACCCAAGGAAGAAAAAACAAACACCTAGCTAACCAATCCCTCCTAGATATAGCTAACATAACAAACATTTACCCCTACCCCTCAACCCTTAACCAATAAGTGACACATCCAACAACTAAAATTCAACAAGTATCACACACACAAAGAGTCTTGTAAATTTTAATAGAGCTTTTTTACTATATTCATCCTCCCATTTACAATGCCAACCCTCTTATTTATAAAGGAGAGGTGAAGGCTTAGAGTTAGGTCACAAGACACTTGTCACTTTTTGAAAAGTGACAAGTGGACCAACCCTAAAGAGATTTTGTCTTTTTACAAAAAGTAACCTTATCCTAAAAGCATCTTATCCTAAAAGGGAACCTTATCCAAAAAGGGGATCAAATCAGATTTGATTTGACCCTTCAATTACATAGTAATACATCCCAAAAAGTAAATCATGCGAGAGTTCATATTACAAAAAGTCATTTTTCATAAAATGACAAAGCTTGATATGCCACATCATCATTTTCCTAGGGATTTGTGCCATCCCAAAGGCTCTTTCATTGCTTTCATGTTTTGTAGCTGCATGTGAGGTGGTTTAGGACAATTCTCGGTCATCCATGGCTGTCGGATTCACCAGAATGAAGCCCCAAGGTGTGGAGAATTTGTTGAGCTGCTTAGGAGGGCAAGGGGCCTTTGGGATTTGGTCATTGTAAGTAAGAAAATGCCTGCTATTCATGCACTTTTCAGACCTAACTATACCCCCCCTTTGCTTCCCATAAGTTTCCCTGTGAGCTGGTCGAAGCATGGCTTCGATTTGGGCTTGTTTTGGTGAAGGGACCCCTTGGACCTGAAGCTTGAGAGGCTATTATCCTATACCAAACTATCACAAAACTGTTCTTTACTATGCCTATGCTGTATCCCTATCTTCTATCTTTCCGCTGCCTTTCGTTTGGCGCAAATCCGACTCTGGATGAGTAAGATATGGCCCCGGGAAGGTATGCAGATGGAACCGGCTAGGAGATTGATCAAGAAAAAAAATGGAAGTTGGGACACAATTCTGGGCTGGACATCAGAATTAACAGGCTGCTATAGGCTTTCATACCTGTCGCTAAAATGGTTTTTTCTCATCTGGCCCAATTTAACCTCGGAGTACCCCAATTAGGCCTCTTTCCGGCGCATGCTTGTTGGGCCAGGAATGAGTTCCTGTCGCTCTGGGACATGTCACTGAAAATATGGGCTGGATTTTCTGAGTTGAATGTCATGGATGTATTCTAGACTTCACCCTGGTCGTTGCAACTATTCACGAGCGAAAATCCGCCTCCGTATGGCGAAGTTATAGCATTAAAAAGGCCAATGACCCTTAGGGGGGAGGATTTAAATTTTTAACATATAGTTCAAAACCCATTTTAAATTTAATTTAAAATTTAATTTATATTTTAATCAAACATTATAAAATCTTAAAAAATATTTTTAATTACAAATATATATAGAATATATATATATTTATAACTAAACTATAATCCAAAATTTAATATAATATAAAATTAAAAACAACAATAAAATTAAACTTAAATTAAAATAAACAAGATTTAAAACTATAATCAAAATTAAAATTTAAAATTAATTTGAAACCACCCCCCACCCGTCTGCCCTTGGTCGCCCATATGACCAGGACGAAAGTGAAAAAGGAGCCCACGGGGTATGGAGGAGGTGGTTGGTGGCTGGGGAACAAGGGAGTAGAGGAGGAGAGGGTCGAGGGGTCTGCGTGGAGGGGTAGGCGTGCAAGGAAGATGGAGGAGAGAGCTGTGAAGAGTGGGAGGTGAGGGCCGAGAGGGGGGTGGGGGATGCGTGGTGGCTGTGGGAGAGGAGGCCGCGCGAGGGAGAAGGGAGTAGCATGGCAGTGGAGGTTTGGGAGTGTGCACGCAGAGGGAGGAAAGAAGGGGGGAATGGGAAATGGTGTTTGGAATGGGCGAGAGGCTAAGGGAAGGTTGTGCGAGCGGGCATGGAAGGGAATGGGAAATGGAGGAGGAGGCCGCGTGAGGGAGAAGGGAGCAACGTGGAGGTGGAGGCCGTGGGAGAGGAGGAGAGTATGGGTGTGGAGGCGACCGAGGAAAATGGGTGGGGCTGCATGCAGCAACGAGAGGAGAGGAGGAGCTTGGTGGTGGCGCCCGGGTGGTGGATGGGTGGCCAGCCACCAAAAAAAATTAAAATTCAAAACTTTAAGGAAGTGGTTTTTTAGGCAATAAAATGGACGGGAGGTTCTAGGTTTAAACCCCCCTGCCCTCCATTTGAATTTCTGGGAAACTCTGGGAGTTTTTTGGGCAAAGGAGAAAGGGGAGGATTGGGTTCAAAGCCCAAGACTTCCCAGTGACATGCCCAGTCCTGCAATCTTCAGTAAAGAACTAAGAATTTTAAAATTTTAAAGGAGCCATGGAGGCTTGGGCCTGGTGCCCAAGAGGGGTTCGAATCCCCTCTCCTTTGCATCTTTTACACACCCACAACTTCCTGAACTCAGCAACTAACAAATAAATCTGAACCAAAAGCCAATACCACACTTGAACTAGGCAAATAAACACCAATTTGAAGGAAAAATACAATTTCTTCATGCAGGATCTCAACACAACCAACAAAATTTTCCTTGATTTTTTTTTTCTTCGGAAAATAGGATTGATGGATTACCTGGTTAATTGTTTGAAGATTGCTGCATGGAAGCTGGCTGCCCACTGCACAACTACAATTGCTGCCATAAAAACCTTCCTCTTCTGCCATGAATTCCTGTTGCAGAGCTCCCCCCCCTTTGGCCAAACTGTCAAAATGGCTTGGGAGAGGGGAGAGGGGGGAGTTTTGATTTTTTCCAATTTTTCAAAAAACCAATTTTTCCCAAAATTTGCATGAGGCTACGTGCCTTCTCCCACATTTTCCAATTTTATGAAAAAATTTAATAAAATTTTCAATTAAGTTTTTAATATTTCTTGGAAAAATGTGCAAGTCAAAGTTTGACTTTGACTATGACTTTGACCCTGCTGCTGCTGACTTAGCCCAAAAATGTTGCCCGGTGAGACGGAGTCGGAATCAAACGCAGGGCACATTGTTGGAAAGGTATCGATGAGCCCATCAAGAATATGTCATCACCAACTTGAGATAATCCCACCTCAGCCCTCAAATGCGACCCAGAACAGTGGTTTCTTAAAACCCTTGACTTGCTGGTGGGCCCACATGACACCCAATCTTGCGAAAGGTGCCAAATCGCCATACGATATCCAATCGAGGAAAATGATGTACTGTTGGAAAGGTATCGATGAGTAATTTGGTGAGGTGAAAATATATTTTTGTTCTGGGGTCATTGATGACTGTCTTAGCTATTATGAAACCCTGCCATGAGAGCTGGTGGACCCCCCTTTGCTTGAAATCATTGACCAACTTGTGACAACTCTAACCGGTCCATCCGAGCTCGGAATGAGGAAAATGAGATGTCGTTGGAAAGGTGTATGAGTCTATTACAGCGTAGCATTGATGAATCTATGATTTATAACTCTTTACCCACCAATTTTAACTCATGAAGCACTGCAACCAATTTGGTGCCTGAAAGTAGTCATGAACTTGCGAACGCTCGTTCTTACCAACCGGGGGTCGAAAACAAGCACGAGATATACCGTTGGAAAGGTCTCACACTTCCCTACACCATGTTTGAGTTTTATTTTCCTTTTGATACCATAATATAAACAGAATCAGACTAGGAAGTCACAGCCTTGGGAATAATAATAATAATAAAATATTATTATTAAAGAACATGTGCACTTTATGTGTTTTTATCCTAAGTTCCTGGCAAGGGGAAAAGGTACAAAGGGGATGCATGGTGAAGGAACGCATGCAGTTCCAAGGGTGACAAGTGTCAATCCTGGTGCATGCGAATACAACGACCAAGACGAGTCGTGAGAGGGTCCCTCCTCCATTCTACTCGACTACCTGAGTGTGAACCGCCCGAACTCTGCAGAGTTACCCTCGTGCATCCTATGAAGTACATCTTGTTGTTTGTTCGGAGATAGCCGTACATTCTATTGTGAACCGTGGAGTTTGAATTTATCCCTGCGTGCACAACTCATCACGCATCTATGAGAAGTCTGTGTCTTGATTTCGAGGATAGCCTGTGTTGAGTTCTAGAAAGCTGAGACACCCTCTGTCTGAGCATAGAGCCTATGCGTGGAGTCTTGTCTGAAGCCATATCCATGATACCATCCGCCATTGTTAAACCTGTTGGAAAGCTTGTGTATGTTTTCCCCATTGGTTGTTGTGGCCACGTAGTGTTGGACTGCGTGTGGTTTGTTGGCCAGTTTGAACAACACTCTCTCTAGGTGAGAGAGGTGATTGAATTGGAAGAACAAGTTGCTTGGCCTGTGAGCGACTCTCTCTCTAGGTGAGAGAATGCACAGAGGAAGGAGAGAACTCCTGGAAGGAACCCTGTAGCTTCCACAGAGCTCGGATATTTCCGGTCTGGTCTGTTGCTGTAACCCAAGGCAAGGGAGGTTAGCAGCCGAAGGACTGTCTAGGTGAAAGAGAAGGTGTATACTCCTGAGGTGGAACATGCATGTGGGGGAGGAGAGTCTGTGGGCAGTGAGCATGAGTGGTTCCTGGGAGAGAATTCCTTCCTTGTGACTGTGTGTTTTCTCTGTAACCTCAGCCTAGCCTAGGATTCCTTGCCTTGGGGTGGAGCTTAGTCCCAGCTCGGGGGTGACCTACTGCTGAGCTGATGAGAAGTGTGGTCTAAGGCTGGGAGGTTCGTGAAAGGCCTGCACCTGGTTGGTGGAATTACCACAGTTTCAAGATAAGTATCAGCTTATGTTAAATGTTATGTTTTGCATGCCTGTGATGCTTATATTTTATCATGTATTCTGTTGTGCAGATGAATTATTGTTAATACCAGGGAATATTTGTGTTAGCAGTAATTCTTATATTTACTCTGAGTTTAAATGTATTTCATTGATTAAACGCATGTTGTTTCATAATCAGAGAGGGAGTGTTATATTTTCGCAAAGTATGGTAACCAAAAAGGTGTGTTACAAACTGGTATCAAAGCGATTAAGCCTTGGAAATAGAAAAAAGGTGCGTCACAAATTGGTATCAGAGCGATTAAGCCTTGGAAATAGAAAAAAGGTGCGTCACAAATTGGTATCAGAGCTAGGTTTCGACACTAAGCCTAGATGGGCCAGTTGAGTGGTCTTTGGACCGAGGGTGAGAGGAGAAATTATGTCTGGAGGACCAATTTCAGACCCTGGTATGGTCCGGAGTGTCAAGGAGTTACTTGACCGTGCCTATAAGCTCAGAAGGTATAGCGGTGTTGTGAAACCACAACTGGTGTGGTATATGGCCACAGGGAGAGAGGAATCCACACTAGCAGTGCTGGAGCCTTAGGATCGGTTCGGAAGGGAAGGTGAGCCCTCATGACCATCGGATATGGAAAATGTGCGCAGGGATTAAAATCCCTTTTGAATTACACAGGAGCGTGGGAATCATGATACGCGAAATATTGAAATCGTGAGGACCGTTTATCGGAGGGACACATGGCTGTTAGTCAGCATTTCAGCATCCGAGAAACCAAAGGGCAAGATCCCTCATTGTCACAAGTCGCGAAACCCCGGTTATCGAAAACCCAAAGTCCCGAAATATTCGAAGATGGAAGAACCGACCCGAAATCCTGAAACGATCTACACCGTAGATCGTAGGAGAGGAGCTTGAACCGTTGGATCATTTCGGAATTCGGGGATTGAAATGAAGAGAGACTTGGAGTCGCTACATCGCGAACTCCCGGTCACCGAAAACCCGAAACTCCGAAATCCCGAAACATCGAAAGGATCTGCGCCGTAGATCTGAGAAAGGTCTAACTGTTGGATTTCATTTGGAATGGACGTGGACACACGGGTGTGTACCACGTGCTAGTGGGTTGAGAAGAGAAGCGAGAGTGGTGGGACCCGATGATGTCACCAAAGTGATGTGGACCCTCCTGAACGTGCCACACGCCACCGTGGATAAGGGCGACAACTGTGCTGTGGGCCCGGAGAATAAAGTAAATCAGAATTTTGGAATTCGGGAGTTGGAGTGACCAGGGGTTGGGAGTCACTACGTTGTGAACTCCCGGGTACCGAAGACCCGAAAACTGAAGTCCCGAAGTCTCAAAATTTTTGAAGATAAAAGAACCGTCAAGGGTTTGACTATTGGATCCTCGTGGACCAAAACCCCGAAACCCGAAAAAGAGTACGAGAGTCTCGTAGACCAAGACCCCGAGACTAGAAGTCCCGAAAGCGAGTGTCTGAGCCTCATACACAAAAACCCCGAAGTCCCGAAGTCTCAAAATTTGTAGAGCCGATAGAACTCAGAAAACTTTGTGAAGTCAAAACGTTTTCTCACTCACGTTGAATTATGAATATTGTGATGTTGTAAGGGTTAAGGCCTGACAAACTTTGGTTGGCTGGACGTCATGTGTGCAGAGTTCAACGAGTGTCAGGACAGCCGAAAACCGACGCCAAGTATGGAATTGGAAGAGGTGCAGATTGCCTCCGAAATAAAGGATGAAAGGGTAGGAAGGAATGTCAACCTGGGAGTTGAAGGAACAAACTCTAATGGGCACGAAAAAGAGATGGATAAGGAAGGACATATGATGAAACTCATTGAAAGATTGCAGAAAGATGCCTAGGCTAGCTGAGCTGATAGTCGAAAATTCATGAAAATCAGGGATCGACAGGGTTAATTCAACTTAAAAATGTTGAAGAGCCTGGAAAGAATAGAAAAAAATTTGGAAAAAGAAAGTGACACAAGAAGATCAAGAAGTGTCAGAACCCCTAAGAGGAGAAGTATGTTCCATTCATCAAAGATGAGACTGTAAAGATTCGTAGGTATCTGAGTGGACTGCCACCTTCCATCGGTGATAAGATTCAATATGATGATCCTAAGACTATGGAAGAAACAATAATAAGGGCGAAATTATTGTATGAACAACAAAGAGAAAAGCCTACCTTTCAGAAGGCTTGGGATGACCAGAAGAGGTTTAAGAAGGAACAGAGGCATAAGGGAAACAAGCCTCCCTTTTTCAGAAACAGTCCTCACGGACAACCATCCTTTAGAGAGCCCAAGAAGGTTGAAGTGGGTGAGCAAATTCCAAGACTGCCACCTATGGAGTGTTGGGGTTGTAAAGGAAACCATAGGTATAGAGACTTCTCCCACAGAAAAGATAAAGCAAGAAATGTACATACTGTTCACCAAGCTGAAACAATGGAGGATATGGGCAACAAAATGCCAAGGATCTACGTAGCCCTGGACAACAAGAAATCAAAATTTCAATTGCACATGATTGAAGTGGAAGGTATGATTAACAACCGACCACTCGTTATTTTAATTGATTCAGGGGCTAGCCATAGTTATGTAGATCCTAGGGTGGTGAAAATTTTGTGTTTAACAAGAAGCAAACATGAAAAGTTTTGGCTAGTACAGTTAGCCACAGGAACCAAAAGGAAGGTCACTGAATTGGTTAAGTCTTGTTCAGTGGACATGAAAGGATTGAGCACTAAGGTTGAATTGAATATTCTACCTTTAGGCTCTTATGACTGCTTAATTGGGATGGACTGGTTGGACCAGCACCATGCCCTTCTGGACTGCCGTAACAAAAGGTTTACATGCCGGGATGAAGAGGGAAATCAGGTAACAGTCCAAGGAATTCCCAGATCCATGGCTGTTAGAGAAATCTCAGCCATGCAACTGAAGAAGTGTTACAGGAAAGGCTGTCAATTATTTGCAGCCCGTGTGGGAGAAGTATCCAGAGATGCAGTCTCGAAGCTGGAAGACCATGAGGTACTCAAAGAGTTCAAGGTCATATTTCAGGAGGTACCTGGACTACCTCCGAAGAGGGACATCGATTTTTCTATAAAATTGATACCAGGGGCAACTCCAGTTTCAAAAGCTCCTTATAGAATGAGTACGCCAGAGATGAAAGAGTTGCAATTGCATCTTGAAGAGATTTTGAAGAAGGGATACATTTGCCCTAGCGTGTCACCTTGGGGAGCCCCGATCCTATTCATGAAGAAGAAAGATGGGACGTTGAGGCTGTGCATTGATTTTTGGCAGTTGATTAAGGTAACTGTCAAGAACCAGTATCCTCTACCGAGGATCAATGATCTTTTTGATCAGTTGAAGGACGCGAAAATATTTTCAAAAATAGATCTCAGATCTGGATATCACCAAGTGAGAATAAATGATGAGGACATCAGCAAGACCGCCTTTAGAACAAGGTACGGTCATTATGAGTTCACAGTGGTGCCATTTGGATTGTCAAACGCACCTGCTAATTTCATGTGCTTAATGAATGGTGTATTTAGGGACTATTTAGACAAGTTTGTCATAGTCTTCCTGGACGACATCTTGGTGTATTCCAAGTCAGAGGAAGAGCATGAGCAACACCTGAGAATGGTGCTGCAAGTGTTGAGAGAACACCAGCTGTATGCAAAGATGAGCAAATGCTCATTTTATCAAAGACAAATCCATTACTTGGGACATATTATTTTAGAAGAGGGGATCGCTGTGGATCCTGAAAAGGTTGAGGCCATCTGAGAATGGTCAACACCAAGGAATGTGGCAGAAGTTAGATCTTTTATGGGTCTGGCAGGTTACTACAGAAAGTTTATAGCCGAATTATCAAAGATAGCTCACCCTATCACTTCCTTGCAAAGGAAGGAGAAGAAGTTTCAGTGGACTGAAGAGTGTGAGAGCAGTTTCCAGCGATTGAAGCAACTTTTAACCAATGCTCCAATCCTGAAGATTGCAGATCCAAATATGGATTTCGTGGTGTGCACAGATGCATGTAAGGAGGGGCTAGGAGGAGTTCTCAGCCAAGAGAGATTTGTAATCTGTTATGAATCCCGAAAACTGAAAGAGCATGAAAGGAATTATGCCACTCACGATTTAGAGCTGGCAACAATCGTCCATGCATTGAGGAAATGGAGACATTACCTCATGGGAAGGAAATTCGAATTGAGAACAGACCACAATGGTCTGAACTATTTATTTGATCAACCGACTTTAAACGCCAGGCAAACCAGATGGTTGGAGTTTCTGTGCGAATATGACTTTGATATCAAGCATATCAAGGGTAAGGAAAATAAGGTGGCTGATGCACTCAAAAGAAAAGTGCATGACTTACATGCTACAACCATTAGCATGTACATGAATGATATTAGGGATAGAGTTCTGGAAGCTGCAAATGTTGATTTGCAGTTCAGAGATTTGGTAGCAAAGCTACAACAGCGTGAGATACCACATACCAAGGAAAGTTACACCTTGGAAGCTGATGGCTTACTTCTGTATAAAAACATAGTGTACATACCCAATGTCCAAGAATTGAAGCTAACAATTCTAAAAGAAATGCATAACGTGACGTATGCCAGACATCCTGGTTATCAGAAGACTGTAGCAACAGTCAAAAGACATTATTTTTGGCTGGGTATGAAGAAAGAAATCGCTGAATACATCGCCAGATGTATGGAGTGCTAGAAAGTTAAGGCTGAGCATAGGCACCCAGCAGGGTTGCTGCAACCCTTACCCATTCCTGAGTGGAAGTGGGAAGTGGTGACAATGGATTTTATTACAGGATTGCCCAGAACAAGCAAGCAACATGATTCGATCATGGTGGTGGTGGACAAGCTTACAAAATATGCCCATTTTATTCCACTGAAAACCACTCACAAGACAACAGATGTTGCTGATATCTTCTTAAAAGAAGTGGCATGCTTGCACGAAATTCCTAAGATGATTGTGTCTGATAGGGACCTGAAATTCACCTCGAATTTTTGGAAAGGACTATTCAAAGGATTCAAAACGAATCTGAAATTTAGTACAATGTATCATCCTGAGTCTGACGGACATACAAAGAGGGTGAACAGAGTAATAGAAGACATGATGAGAATGTATGTGATGGATAAACCATCAAGATCGGAAGACTACCTGTATTTGGTAGAATTCGCCTACAATAATGGGTATCATACATCGTTGAAGATGAGCCCATTCGAAGCACTTTATGGAAGAAAGTGCAACACTCCAGTGAGCTGGGATAATCCAGCCAACAGAGTAGTAGTTGGGCCTGAGCTGCTTAAAGAGATGGAAGACCAAATGATAAAAATTAAACAGAATTTGAAAGCTTCCCAGGACAGGCAGGAGAGTTATGCTGATAAGAACAGAACCCACAAAGAATACAAAGTGGGTGATCATGTTTTCCTGAAAGTAAAAACTAACAGGATTTCCCTGAAGCTGGGAAGTTGTGCCAAGTTGGCAGCAAGATTTTGTGGGCCGTTTGAAATCCCGGAAAGGATTGGGCCAGTTGCATACATGCTTGCATTACCTGCATCTATGACTGTACATAATTTGTTTCATGTTTCACTGCTTAAGAGATATATACCTGATGCTAATCATGTTATCAATTGGAATGTGATTCAGGTGGAACCAGAAGGTGTCCTGCAAGTGCATCCTGTGCGCATATTGGACAAGAAAAGCAAACAACTCCGGAATCGAGCCATAGAGCTTGTAAAGGTCCAGTGGACCTGGTACGGTCCCGAGGACGCGACATGGGAGCATGAAGATGTTATGCGGGCAGAGTACCCACATATTTTTGAAAATTTTGAAAAGCTTGTAGAGACAGTGTAAGGTTGCACTGAGGACAGTGCAGAAATAAGGGGAGGGGGATTGTAGTGTCCCCAAGGTCGAGCCCTTTGTAAATCTGGGTTATGAAATGAATTGTGAATATGTGTTATAGGCTGGTGAGCCAAGTTTTTATAAGGCAGTGGGCTTATGTGATTGTTAGGCCAGAGAGCCTAAGGGTTGTAGGCCAAGGGATTGATTTTGTACCTGTATGTATGCAACACATTAATAAAATATAAACACCGCTGCGTGCAGGCCGACATGATGAATGAGTGATGGGGGACTGAGAGTCCATAGAGAGGGCAAGGGATTAGGGGCTGGAAGGTGGGAAAAGGGGGCTAAGTGTTAAGCGTAGGGGGCTTAAGCCTTGGGAATAATAATAAAATAGTATTATTAAAGAACATGTGCACTTTATGTGTTTTTATCCTAAGTTCCTGGCAAGGGGAAAAGGTACAAAGGGGATGCATGCTGAAGGAACACATGTATTTCCAAGGGTGACAAGTGTCAATCCTGGTGCATGCGAATAAAATGAACAAGATGAGTCATGAGAGGGTCCCTCCTCCATTCTACTCGACTGCCTGAGTGTGAACCGCCTGACCTCTACAGAGTTACCCTCATGCATCCTCTGAAGTACATCTTGTTGTTTGTTCGGAGATAGCTGTACATCCTGTTGTGAACCGTGGAGTCTGAATTTATCCCTGCGTGCACAACTCATCACGCATCTTTGAGAAGTCTATGTTTTGATTTCGGGGATAGCCTGTGTTGAGTTCTAGAAAGCTGAGACACCCTCTGTCTGAGCATTGAGCCTATGCATGGAGTCTTGTCCGAAGCCATATCTGTGATACCATCTGCCATTTTTAAACCTATTGGAAATCCTGTGTCTGTTTTCCCTGTTGGTTGTTGTGGCCACGTAGTGTTGGACTGTGTGTGGCTTGTTGGCCAGTTTGAACAACACTCTCTCTAGGTGAGAGAGGTGATTGAATTGGAAGAACAAGTTGCTTGGCCTATGAGTGCCTCTCTCTCTAGGTGAGAGAATGAGCAGAGGAAGGAGAGAACTCCTGGAAGGAACCCTGTAGCTACCACATAGCTCAGAGATTTCCGGTCCGGTCTGTTGCTGTAACCCAAGGCAAGGGAGGTTAGCAGCCAAAGGACTGTCTAGGTGATAGAGAAGGTGTATACTCCTGGGGTGGAACAAGGATGTGGGGAAGGATAGTTTGTGGGCAGTGAGCATGAGTGGTTCCTGGGAGAGAATTCCTTCCTTGGGACTGTGTGTTCTCCCTGTAACCTCAGCCTAGCCTAGGATTCCTTGCCTTGGGGTGGAGCTTAGTCCTAGCTCAGGGGTGACCTACTGCTGAGCTGATGAGCAATGTGGTCTAAGGCTGGGAGGTTCGTGGAAGGCCTGCACCTGGTTGGTGGAATTACCACAGTTTCAAGATAAGTATCAGCTTATGTTAAATGTTATGTTTTGCATGCCTGTGATGCTTATATTCTATCATGTATTCTGTTGTGCAAGGACCATTTTTCACTTTAGGGATAACCGAAGAATGAAAGTGGTGCAGTAAAGATATGCAACAGAATTTATACTAAGATTCACATAAAATAGAAGAATGGGAATAATGACCCGGGTTTTGTTGAGCAATGTGGCCCAAGTGACACGGGTCCCTCACCCGGATTATGGATTAACTGTGAGAATCAAGGCTTAAGGTGAATCCTGGATCAACACAAAGTCTCATGCATACCTTTGATTCTCGACACACAAACAAGCAAACGAGAATTTTTGAAATCAGCGACCCACCGGAGGAAAACTAACAAGCAAACCAATCAAACAAGGGAACAAAGAAATATAAAAAACCTGTGGTAGTAGGTGCTGAAATATCAAGTGCTCATAAGTGATATAACTTTGTAGGAAAACGACCATTGCTTGGAGAAATCAGATTGTAAGTGGTCAGGCAAAGTGCAGTTTCAATCACATAGCTATGTAAGCCATCATGCCATCATGGTTTTTAGCTTCACCAGAGAATGATATGCTACCTCCTTAGACCTTCCCTGCTGTCTTTGATGAAATAACAACCAGGTTTGCTCCCATTTAAGATGACTTTAAGACAAAGTTTCCCAAAATGTCAAGTATGATAAAAGGGATTCTAGGAGTTCGGTCTTCTCAAGCAACCACGCAACAATAATGACAGTATCCTTCGTATTGAACCCCAGACAAACCAAAAAGAAGGCAACCTACGACGTTAAAATGAAAAAGACCGAAACCCATGGAAGAATCAAAGAGGGGATTATACACCAAAATCAGAACCAAACAAACAAAAGACTCAATAGTTGAAACCAAACAGGCAAAAGGGCTCAAGACTGAAACCAAGGGGCAAAACGAATCAAGGTTGAAACCAAGGGAAAATATACAAGCATGAAAAGGTAACAACAAATACATACAAGAAAGAGAATCAATAACGTTGAATAGATACAAACAAAAAAAAGAACAAATGGTGACTTATGTACAAGATGACGAGGCCTCTCAGGAGTAAAAGAACTTTAGGTGATGACCATTCACGGGGAATTGAAGTGGTTTTCCATCCAAGGTTTTTAATCTGAAAGAATTTGTCCCTAAGACCTCATAGATTGTGTAAGGACCCAACCATAATGAATCAAACTTGCGATGTTTGGATGGAGCCTCATGTGCTTTTTCCCATAATAAGACATCATCTCCTATTTTGTAATTTACCATCGTGGCTCTTTTATCGAATGAAAGTTTAACAATGTCTTGCTTCTTTTGGAGGTGTTGGAATGCGTCCTTTCTTACCTCTTCTAGTTCGACGAGTGTGTCTAAACGATGTTGTAACAGTTGGAAATCATCTTCTACCTCAGCAATAGGCAACCTCAAGGCTGGAATTTGTAAGTGAACAGGCAGGACAACAGGAGTTCCATACACTAGAGTGTAAGGAATTTGACCTGTTGCTGTCTTGGGAGTTATAGGATCAGACCATAAAGCAAAGTTTAACTTTGTGTGCCAATCACGCTTGTTATCCTTGACTATCCTCTTAAGGATCCGAATCAGATTTTTATTTGTTGATTCGACCAAACCATTACCTTGGGGGTAATAGGTGGAAGATCGAAAAAGTTGGATGCCATATGTAACACTAAGGTGTAGCATGACATCTGACATGAAAGCTGATCCATTATCAGTTAATATCTCAGCAGGGGTTCCAAAACAGGATAAAATGTTATGTTCAACGAATTCTACCACCTGTTGACTCGTAGCATTTTTAAGAGCGATTGCTTCAGCCCACTTTGTAAAGTAGTCTGTGGCTGTTAAGATGAGTACATGACCAGCGCTGGAAGGTGGTGAAATCGACCCAATAAAGTCCATGCCCCATCTTGCGAAAGGGACTTGGACTTCAATAAGCCTAAGAGGCAAGGCAACTAACTTTTGTTCCCAGTGAAGAGTTGGCAAGCTTTGCACTTTCGAACAAGTAAATGAGCATTTTCGTGGAGTGAAGGCCAAAAGTAACTTGCATGTAGAATGTTTGCTGCAGTGGTTTTGGCTGAAAAGTGACCTCCACAAACCCCAGAATGGAATTGTTCAAGTGCCATTTGGGCTTGATCAGGAGTCAAGCATCATGACAAAATCCCATCAAGGTTTCTTCGGTAAAGGATTTGGCCTTGTAAAACATACTGAACAACTTGTAAATGAAGTGTTCGTTTGGCTTTAGTATCCATGTCTGGTGGGCACACACGATTGATCAGGAAATACACGATAGGTCCGTACCATGGTTGTGAGGCTAACTCAATTTCGTTAACCAGTTCTTCGAAAGCAATCAAGTCATCTACTTGAGGTGGTTTAGCTATGACCGAGGGATGGGATTGGGTTAGCAATCCAACCAACCCTGTCCCCCTAATGGTTTTCGTTAGCTTAATTTCCAAGTCATACTCTTGCATGCGCATGATCCATTTGGACCACTTACTATGCAATTCGGTTTGATTCAAAGCAGTGACTAAGAGAGAGGTAGGCACAAAAACCTGAACTTTATGGCCTTGGATGTAATGCCGAAATTGTTCCAAGGCTTTATACAAGGAATAACCATGTTTCTCCAGTGTAGAATAATTCAGTTGGTGTGGTTTCAAATTTTGGCTCACGAAGGCGATTGGCCTAAGATTTTCCTCATGATCCTTTTGCAACAAGATTGCAAAAATTGTCTCCTCTGATGAATTAGTGTACATGAAAAAGTCTTTAGAGGGATCAACACTGACTAACAGAGGGGAAAAAGCAATGTCTTGCTTAATGGATTCAAAATCCTGGTGGGTAGGGGGGTCCCATTTGAACCGAATGTCTTTCTTCATAAGCTGATTTAGAGGTTTAACTACTTGAGCAAAATCAGGAATGAAGCATCGCAGGAAGTTTACCTTTCCAAAGAAAGATTGCATTTCCTTTTTATTGGTAGGTAAGGGCAGCTTTTTGATTGCTACCACTCTCCTAGGATCAAGTTTGACACCTTCTCGAGAGACGATGTGACCCAAAATTTTTCCCTCCATAACACCGAAAATGGTCTTCTTAGGATTTAAAGATATGCCAAACCTACGACATCTAAGGAGAACCTGCCTAAGGTGATCAAAATGACTACTCCGTTCTTTGGAAAAGGCAGTGAGGTCATCGAAGTAAACAACAATGATTTTACCCAATAATCCTTTGAAAGCAATGGCCATGGCACGTTGAAAGGTGTTCCCATCATTAATCAATCCAAAATGCATCTTGTTATATGCATATGTGCCCCAACGAGTAGTGAAGGTGGTTTTATGACTATCAGAAGGATTGAGGGCTATCTGATTGTAACCTGAGAAACCATCTAAAAGGGACATCATTTGAGACCTAGAGACTTGTTGGAGAATCTCTTCCATAGGTGGGACGGGGTAGTTGTCTTTTAGGGACACCCTATTCAAATGTCGAAAGTCGACACACAAATGAATATCGCCAGTTTTCTTCCTAACGGGAACCAAATTAGATACCCATTGTGAGTAACGGACATGGTAAATGACCCCGAATGTTTTCATCTTGTCCAATTTAGCTTTAATTGTTTGTTCCAAAGTAGGGTTGTTCTTTCTCTGTCTCTGCCTATAAGGTTTTGAATCAGGGATTATGGGTATGGCATGAACTATCTCCTGCATATCGAAAACTTTGAGGTCCTGATAGGACCAAGCGAAAACATCCTTGAACTTTGTCAAGAGTTCCGTGAATTGAGCGACCTCGGAAGGGGAACACTGTGCACCTATATAGACCAGTTTTGGATCTTTCTCAGTTCCCAGGTTAATAGATATGGCTTCTCGCACCTTCCTAACAGATTCACTATCAATACTAGGCACATAAGTAGTGGCATCATTGGAATCAAACATGGATTGCAATACTGACAAACCAGGGGGGATCTTATTTGTCTTCAATTGGATTATGTTCCCAGTTTCCTCTTCCAACTCATGGTTGATATGTAAATCTTCGAATTCCTCGTTTTGAAGGAATCTACAGATTTGTTCGTCAGTATCAAAAACTTGCCAAGAATCAACATTATCAGGTAACACAGGTCTATGTAAAATTTGGACTTTTATATCTTCAATAGACCTTATGAAATCTGAAGTGAAACAAGAACCAACCAAGGCCAAAGTATTAGCTACGTGGTTTTCAGCCCTAGGCATGGCTTGAATGTTGAAAGATAATAACTTCTCAATAAGTTCATTAGCTCTTTGGTGGTATTGTTTGAGGCGTGGGTTGTGAACTTCATATTTACCTCTAATTTGATTCACAACCAATTCAGAATCCCCACTCACCAATAAATGGCGTATTCCTATGCCTAAGGCCTTTTGGAGGCCTTGAACTAAGGCTTCATATTCAGTCATATTATTAGTGTTAGGGAATTCCAACCGAAAAGAGAAAGGGATTTCGTTTCCCTTGGAATCACACAAAAGGACCCCAACCCCAGATCCATTCTTGGATTTAGCACCGTCAAAATCCATACTCCACACCATTTCTTCCAGCTCAGAAGGAGGGACATGTGCATCTTCCTCAGATAACACAGTATATGTACCCATACCTGTCTCTTGAAAAGACACATGTTTTGTATTATAGGAATCAGGTACTACCTGCTCTCGGTATTTTGGTTCTCTCCTAATGATGATTTCAACACCCTTATGAGGAAAGGTGAAGTGGGTCCCCTCCATGAAGTAATGACCATTTTTTACTTTGGTGGGCCACTCCCTCCATAAAAGCATGCCATATGCTTAAGGTATATCTGCTACGATCACGTTTATGAGCATGCTCACCTCTGGAGCTTGGTCGTAAGTAATGGATAAGTCTTTAATGTAACCGATGGTTTCTACAGTCCTAGAATCCAAAGCTAACAGGTCTTTACATGGGCCTGTGCATTCAAGACCCAGTATTCTCATGACTCACAGAGGAATGAAATTGTGCCTCACTTCTATGTCAGCGACACAATTATGGAGTACAAAATCAAAAATAAAAACTGAGATATAGAAAGGAGGAACCCCAGGGTCTAAATCAATAACATCATATGCTTCCCTAGGTTGAGAAGTGGACTCTTTGGAAAGAGGAAGTTTCTATTCCATTCGTGGGGTAAGGGGTGCTTGTAGAACACGTGAAAGGTTTTCAAATTGAGTGGGTGTTCTAAAAGCATCTAATAATGTCATGTGGGCGGGAACCTTCACTAGATCTTCAACGATGTTGTAAGGTATCGGTGTTAGGAAACATGGCGGTGGATTATTAGGCAAGTTTATCTTGTTTGGGGTCCAGGGAACCCTGTTCCTTGTAGGGGAAGGTAATCTACCATTCGCGGGAAGGTTTCCCTTTTCATTGTCCTTGGGGTCACTTTTGGCCTCTTCCACCCCTTGCAGAGTGGTTTTAGGGGCCTGAATCCTAGTTTCTACAACAAAGCTTCTGAAAGCAAGAGGATCGTCATCGCAGGGAATATAGTCTTCCATGTTAACTTGGTCATTTTGGGAAGTGGAAGGGAGTTTTTTTTTTACTGGAGGTAGAGGTGCTTTTCTGTTTTTAGACAATTCCACGTGACGTGTATACGAGTAACAATACTCAGGGTCATGGAAGTCTTGGAAAAAGTGACACCAATCCACTTTAGCATCATGTTGCCTAGGAGGAGGAGCAGGAGGGAAAGGAGGTCTTGGCCTTAGAACAACAAAAAAATGCATGTCATTCACCTTTCAATTAAGGGAAAGTATTTGGTTGTTCATGTTCATTAACAACTTGAGTGTTTCCGAACTTTCCCTTTCTTCAATCCTTGAAGTTTGGGCAGGTGGGGTTTCATACCGAGGACCCTCATTTAGAGGTACATCATTCCTAGGTCTCCCGTTAAAATGGGGCTGCGCTAAAGGTGAGGGAATCATACTGGATTCCTCCATGTTTCTTTCAATTTCCAGGGCGCTAGTCTTGGACACATCTAATGTTTGTGTTGATTTATCTTTCAATATATATTTTACATTTGGATTCATAGAGGTCATGTAATAATGGAACAAATTGTTCCCAGATGGTTGGGAAGCGGTTGGGATCCTATTCAAGGTCGAGGTAAAGCGTTGATTAAAATTCTGTATTTGCTCACCCTCATTGATGGAGATGGTTGTGAAATCCCTGAGCAGGGAAGCCACATCATCCACCCCTTGGAAATGTTTCTTGAATTCTTGAATCATAGTGTCCCAATCTGGGATACTATCATTAGGAAGCAAGCAATACCATCTCGCTTCTTCACCCTCAAAGGTTCTCACAAAAAGTCTAATGATGACATCGGGAATTGTTATGTCCATAAGCGCTAATGTGTCATAGAAGTTTTGTATATGTTCTTCAACACTCAAAGTACCAGTGCCACTGAACTTGGGAATCCTATTTGGGGCATCCGCAAGTATGTCATGAAGAGGTCTGGCCAACCTCAAAGGAGTGTCGGGTTGCCATGGCATTGCCACCGGGACAACTATGGGGTGAACAACAATAGTTGTTGAAACGATGGGAGAAACAACCCGAGGATTAGTAACTGTTGTTGGATTAACTAAATTTTTATTTAGTAAGGGGATTTGAATAGGAGAAGAGGAAAAGGGTGACTCAGTTCGCATTGCAGAGGTAACAAGTTTCCTTGGTTTCCCAGGTGTATGTGTCTCACTACTTGTTTTCTTTCGCAAACTTTGACTTCTTGTAAACCTGGGGGACACTGTTTCCCTAGTCTTAGGATACTTCTGCCCTACCAGCTTGCAAGGGGCCAAGTAATTACTTTGAGTACAAGGGGTGTATCACTTACAATCCTACTCTTTCTAACACAATATAAAATAACCCAACTAAAAACAAAGTTTTTTTTTTTTTTTGTTCTTCTCGAAGTGGAAGGGAAGGTATGATAGACTTATAACTTCTCACGTGAGTTCAAACAAGTAAAATCAAAGACCGACAAGGTAAAAGGAAAGGAAAACTCGATGGTATTTATAACTCCCAGGTGCAATGGAAATTGCAAGGAAACTGAACTATAACAAGTACCAAAGAAAATTCCAAAGGGTCACTGAAAGACCTTGCCAAAAGTTTGTCAACAAGTAGGAAAAGGACCACAAAGAATTTGGGTCCAATGTTTAGTACAAGCTTGGGATACAAGAAAATCTAAAGAGGTTTGCAAGTCCCCAGTATGGTCGCCAGAAAAAGGCGGGTGTTATAAGCAAAATCTGTCCGTAGGGATAGATTCGACCTATCCGGCTGTGAAGCCGGTTACAACCTCTTTGATAGCTCGACATGAGGCAGAGACTACCCGCACCTCAGGTGGTATTTCGCCTGAGGCGGTAATGAAGGGGAAAAATAAAGGTGAAAGACTTACAAGAAGTCTTTCTCAGGACCACCCACCCTGGGTGTTATCCTTCCTTAGCTTCCTGGATGGCCAAAATGGCCAGGGGGGTGAAAATGATGGATAATGGGACAAAAATGAGCTCATTGATTTTTAGGACAACGAACTAAATAAAGTGGACAACGATATGTTCACTTCCTTAAAGCATTGGAAACTGTCCCAGAATGGGTCCCCGGGATAAACCGATGTCCTGGGTAATCAACCAATGAATGCCTTGAGTAAAAGGGTGTGAAACAAGGGTGAAAAGGGGGCTTAAAAGCTACATCCAAGTACTTTTAAATGGTTGTAAATAGTGAAAAACAAGCTGTTCGAAGCTTTCAAGACAAGGAAACAAGCCCATAATGGCTTGATACCCCCCGGGGTGACCCGGGAAGTGATCCCGGAAGGTTGTTAAATCAAAAGTGGGCTGTAAAAGTGGATGAACATCCTTGTAACAAGCTGTTATGGATATGATATAAGGGAAAATATTCACAACTTCAATTTTGGTTCGTGAGTGAAAAGGTGGACTGACGAAAGGTTGACTTTAAAAGTATTTTATTGGTCAATTTTTTTTTTTTATCACGTGCCTTGGCCACCACACCGTTTTGAAGGTTATCTTGATCAGGAAAACACATCCCAGAACTATGCCAACCAGTATAAAAAGAGTAGTCCTAGCAGACCACGGTGGTTAGGTTGAAGAGTGCCCCATGCAGTTTAGAGAAGTAGAGATTAGCCACTTCTTGTCACTAGCGCTTTCGGGTCTTAAAGCCGCTTGGATGGAAGAATGATACCTACGAAAAGGAAGAGGCTCAGGGCCCCCCTAAAGAGGGTTTTTGTTGAGCTTACCCAAGCAGAGTATTATTCCAACCGAGCTAAGCTAATCAACTCCTTGACCGTGTGGTACTAAGGAAAGACCACCAGACTTGTACTAACTAGACAACTTCCGAGGGGCTCCTGATGAAGACTCCCTGACTTTGACTCTTAATATCCTACAAAATTGAAATTGCATAAACTGAAATACTAGGCCATCCACGTGGCGAGGTCATGTCTTGCTTTCACAAGCGTGCCTCCTGGTTACTGAATTTGAAATCTATTTAAAAAATATATGCATAAAACAAGTAAATAGATAGGTGACATATATGTCACGACTAGATAATATGTATATGTAAATATCTAAATAATATAAGTTTTTGTTTTCAGTGTATGGGGCGGACCCCTGAATTGTTTTCAAGTTTTTTTTGCGGCGTTTTGCATATATTTAGCTTGTTGATTTTGCATGGCTCCGTTAGGGGCAACCACCTGTAGATTAGTGAGCGAAAAGTGATACAATGAAAATATAGCAAGATTAGATAATTACAAAATGACAATTACAACATTCAACCCAAAGAAATGGGTTGAGGCTCTTTGCGAGCAACAAAGCCACCATATGCATGAAAACCCCAACTAACTCCTTGTATGGGGATTGAAAATTTAGTGTTTGAAATATAAAAGGTGTGATGGTTATCTACACAAGTATTAATCAGATTTTTTACATGAATTCACAAGTGAACTATTCAAACTATCTACACAAATCAAACATATAAACATTGGTATGTGTATCAGAAATTTTTGGAGTGAGTGCAAGTGATAAGTAAAGTAAATATGAGAGTGATTAGGTAGATTTACCGATCGAAATGTGTGTTTTTCTTCGCTGCCCTGCTGGCCCCTTTGCCTCAAACAGGTCTCTAGGTTGTCCCCAACCACTTAAGAGAAGCAGAGTGGGTGACTGGTTGTATCCTTGCAGGCAAACAACAAAATTTTAGTATTTATGCATGAAAAAACTGAAATAAACATAACATAAATTTACACATAAGAAGTATATAACAACCAACTAAGATGGCTGTCCCGTGGGGGGAGATTGACCAAAATGATTGATTTTCCTATTTGGGACAACAAGGTTAATGGTAAGAAAACATAACAGAAATATACATGAATGAAAAGATAAA
>ML779138.1:567823-625043 GCA_009831015.1 Picea engelmannii
GCGTTGGCTGGGGCCGTGGATGTTTCCCCGTAGGGGTTTTACCACGTGAAAACATCGGTGTGTTGATCTTTGATCTGGTTATGTGAGTGGTTACTGAAGGTGTTCGTCCTCTGTTGGAATACCTGTGTTGTCGAACATTAATAATCTCAACTTGCTCATCAAACTGTTGTTTTGTTAGGATCGAGTTGAGGATCAACTTGGGATCTTGGACTTCGTTAGTGCTTTCGGCTAGGTCCACCTCCGTGAGCTTTTTGGATAGCTCTTCTCTTCGTGTTATGGCTTGGCTGCATGCCTGAACGATGTTATTCAAGTTCTTTATTTTCTCTTTCTAGCAAGCATTCAACTTCTTGATCCGACTTGGAGAGGGAAGGTCCTCCTCTCTTCTCTTTATCTCTGACATGTTGGAAACTTTAATACCAAAGGGTACCATGGAATCAAGGTAGAAACCTTCTTCATTTTTTAGGTCGGCCCGTAGATACTCATGGAAGACATGTACCCTCGAGCCAAAAGAAATCATGCTCTTTGAAATTTCCCAAGCTTCTGTAATCAGTGCCATTCTTTTCTTGATATTATTTTCCACATAGCTCCTGGTTGATGTGAGTAAGCTTGAGGATCTTTTTATTTTGGCTGTGGGTCCCACAATTTCCAAAGGGGTGGAAAGGAATGGAAGAGGCATCAAAGTCTCTTCCAATTATTTAATCCTTTCCTTTAACTTTATATTTTCCGCTTCGAGACCACCAATGGAATCGTCCAATGCATCGCCAATTGCTTTATGGATTCTGGAAATTTGGGAAGGCCACATATTTCTTAGGTTAACCTCTGAACGAGATTTCCCCTTTTTATTCTTCGCATCACTCTTCTCAATAATTAATTTCTTAGATTCACTATCAAAGAGAACGCTCTGAAATACAAATGATTCTTCTTCATCAAATATCTCATTCTCAACAATTTCCAACGACTGATTATGGTGGGCCATGCCTCCTGGTTGATCATTGTTAAGAAACATCTTCTCAATATTAGGAAACATCTTCTCAATGTCAACCTCGAGCTCCATATCTTCAAGGGAGAAGTTATTGATGTCACTTTCGACGCGATGCTCTTCTTCCTCTTGTACAATATTCTTCCTCAGAGGAAGTTTATGTGAGCTTTCAATTTTTCTTGGAGGGGGGTTCTTATCTCCTCCTCTGCCTGAACTACTGTTGATTAATTTTTTAGATGGGTGGGCTGCTGGAGCACTGCTCTGAGGTGTTGTAGTCTTAGGAGTAACATTTGGGGACTGGGCACTCTTCTCGCTGGGACCCTTTCCTCTCTGTTTTTACAATTCATTTGTACTGAGTGCCGTTTCTAAGTCGTCAACAGTGTGGGTAGGATTTCCTAGATTATTATCTTCTTCTTCTCCTAGAACAATGTGGATAAATGAATTGCTAAAACCCACAGTTAACATATGTTAGACAAAGATTTTGTTAGGGTCAAACCCTCTAATATTTTCATCATACTTGAGATTCAAGTTGTGGAAGTGGTTTGCAAACTCATCAATTTTGTTCATACTTCTGAATACAAAATCCCCATTTTTCCAAGGCAAAGGTATGGATTGCTTTTTTCGTTTTTCATGAAAAGAGTGCAGCCAAAATTTATATTGCCTTGCAACTTCTGTAACAAACATTCTGTCAGATATATGGCATGGTAGAAATGAGGGATTTTCCTTAGAACCTCAAATCCTGATAACATTGTAATTTACCATCTGCTCCAGAGTCCCCTTTTTATCTAGGAATTTACTAGTCTGAGCGGATATTTTTGGGGTATCTTTTCCAAACAACAATCTTTTAAGAACCGAGACAAAGTTGTTGAAAAATTCATAAAGATGCAGGGAATCTTTGTGCCTCTATAACGCTTAGTACCAAAAGATCACATGGTCAAATTCATAGTTCACCTTCTTGCATATAGACAATTTAGGAAATTGACAACAATGCGCTATCGCAAAAACCAAATAAGAAGACATACAAAATTTCTTATCCTTTTTATACTGAGATAATTGGGAAGAGATTTCAATGCAAATCAACTTCCCCCAATCGAAAATGGCCCGCTCCTTGACAGTAAAATATAAGATGTAAAGAATCATACGAGAAACAATGGCAGTATTTTCTTGGCCCGTAACTCTGGTAAATAACCAACCAATTTCCCAAAATGGGTGTTTGAAGAAGTTGACCTGCAATCTGGTAATATCTTCAGGGATGGCCACAAGATTATCCAAGAATTTAGGTAAGAGATCCAAGTCGTTGTCATGTTTTTTCAAGAAGTCCCTGCAATCTTCACCTTCGAAGGTGAGTCTTGGCTCTGGGAGTTTCAGCATTTCACGGAACACTTGAGGCGAAAGAGAGACGGGAGAATGGTCTTGGAGTTGAATCATCCGCTGACTTGGTATATACTTCTCAGTGCACCATGCAACCAAATCCTTGCAATCAAAAAATTCAGGAACACAGCTTGCACGAGCAATTCCAGACGTCCAAATTACTTTTTTCTGAGTAGAAGGGGATGAATAATAAGAGTATGCTCTAGACCACTGAAAGTTCTGGTCCTCTCGTCCAAAAATGTTCAAAGTATCTCCGCAGAACTATTGTCGAGCTACTGCTGCCATAAGTTGACGAGAGAGTTCTTTTGATCCAAATAATATTTGAAATGAGCGCTTGAGAGATATAATATAATCTTTCGCAAATCGTGCTTTAATGCGGTTTAATAAGAATCTCCTCAAGCCCTTCGCCTATTAATGACAATATTTACGGGACCTGCATGATGAGTTATTAGCATTAAACCATACTAAATGCGTATTGGGAAAAGTGCAAAGGTGGCAGGGATGGATGAGGGAAAATAACATTTGGAAATTTTGTGAACCCGCCAACATGGGAACCCACGAACCCGTCGTTGCAGAAGGTTGAGAATTGGCTAAGTCTTGTAACGCGGTCGGTCAGACTCAATATAGGAGAGATGAGATACTTAGGAGCTTGGGGAGTCCAATGGTCAAAATGTAAATCACAAATCATTTGGGTACTATTATCCCCACTTTTTAGGGATAACTAGGAGATCATGTCTCGAGGCCCATAGGTCCTAGACATGGAGTATCGAGAGCAGGATTGACCTGAGCATGGCCCTGGAGGGCCCACCTTTTCTTCTTCCATTGTCTTTGTCTTGTCAGCAACAACATCTTCCATCACCATCGACTTGGTCCTGTATCAGAAGAGGTTCTTGCTCCATGAGGTAATTGGTCCAGGTATCATGGTATGTGTCACCTTTGATCATTAAAACCTTTAAATATATGCATCTGATTCATTTTATCTCTAACAACTGCTTGGATCTTACATTTGCCCACTTGACCATGTTTGGGGGGATTGACAGGGTGCCCTAGCAAGCCTGTGTCTATAGGTTTTGGTTTTCCACTGGGGGGATTTCTCAAAAGCCATCATCCACTCCCATCATAGCACCACTCTTACATCTTGTTTTCCGCTCACCTATCCCATTCCCCTTGACCGGGCATTGGGTTGACCTATTTTCAGGATTCCACCTTACCTCGTGGGAAGAAGGGGCTAAAGGCCCAGAAGGTAAAAGCAAGCTGGTAAAAGATAAAAGCCTAAGAATAAACCTCGAGATGCTTCGCCCAGGGATCCCCGAGAAAGCAATAAAGGGCTTCTCAGCAAGAAACAAGAGGGACCCGAAAAAATAATAAGACAAGACCTAGTCAGAGGATAGGGGGTCTCATCGCGAGTCAACCTATTAGGTCCATGGGTACCTAGCAGTATGACATTACCATCAGCTGGTTACCACGCCAGGGTAGTGATTCTTGGTTGCATGGCCAAGGAAAAGGGGGTCTCATCACGAGCCAACCTTCTCATTTCTGTGAAAGTACTTTTGGGTAACACTGTCAACTCTGGTCACCATGCCAAGGCAGTGTCCCCTGATTAGCTTTTGAACAAAAAAAAAACAAATAAAAAGAATAAAAAGAATAAAGGAAAGAATGGGCTTGGAAAAAATGCATCCATGACAGAGACAACTCGCCTTCTACAAAGGCACCCACAAGTAACATCTTTGCACCCTTGGTCATCATTGCACCCACATGCTTGGACATCCCCTGACCATACCACCCACTTGCATGGCTTGGATGAGGTCTCTCTGGGAACTTTCCTTTTCCTGTGGACACTAGCCCAATAGGACGCCTTGTCCTTTTCCCAGACTTGTATTGTGGGTTTGTGTAACGTCTTTGAGCTGTCAACTGATGTATTAGGGATTTTATGCATGTGTTTAATAATATTAATGATGAAATGTGATTGACATTGCTATGATCCCTGTGACTAATGAGCCCATGGAGGGCGTATCCTTTGATGTGCAGGACCATACCCGACAGACATGCACCATTTGGACCGGTACACATGGGGAGATGATTAGTTCGGACCTCCATGGGGTTGAAGAACCCACCAGATGGATGCTGAGACCCCATCAGGGAGCAGAGACAGGGAAGAGGTTGATCAGAGACTTTGCACCGGAGAAGAAGAGGACGTTCCACTAGAGGCACCTCGACACAGCTGGACCTAGGGGGATTGACCCATTTTCAGTGGGACGTTGGCTCTAGATGGCCTAGGACGTCACCAGGAGGCTTATGACATCACCATGAACATGTTGGCAGATTGACAGGGCAATTGGCATGTGTGGCAGCTTGAAGGAGCCCAAGGAGGGCTAACGTCTCACTTCAGGAGGCTGCATTTGCCCTATTAGGGGCTAACGTCACCCTAGAAAGGGGTGACGTCTTACCCTTTTTCTTGATTAGGGTTTAGTTTGATAATTTAATGTAAAAACAATATTGTTTTGGTATTATGGCCTTGTCAGCCTTTTTATGACCTAAAAAGTAAATTAGGTCATTGATATAGTATATATTGAGGGTTTTCACTCTCATTTTAGTCATCATCTTTCACTCACCACTTGGTGAGGTCTGAAATTTGTGCCCTATTCTAGGGTTTTGGCTGATCTAGTGAGGCACACTTATTGAAGGAAGACAAATTTTGGCATTTTATGGTGTTTCTCTTGAAGGAAGGTGTTACAACTAGGGTTTGCATGGTTATTTCTTGATGAATTGTAAGTATTTTTCTGCAAAACTTCTTGAATGAATGGTTGTAGTCTAATTTCTTGCATATGTTTATTTATTTTGCTGAATCAAAACCCTAGGTGACAAGCACACAAGTAGGTCCTTGTCTCATGTCCCCTGATAGAGAAACTTTCAGCCATTGAAGGAGAGAAAGAGAGCCTAGCCGTAGCTACATTCCTTGTCTCTCTTTCCCCTATGCTAGTCGTACCATTTAAAATCCAAGAGGAAGAAGACGTCCCAGGCCTAGGTTATCTACACTTAGGGTCGTTTTTCTTTTAGGGTTTGATGAAAGAGCCTTGCTGTAGCAACACTCTCCCTCATTAAGCCTTCTTGTCTTGATTTTGTGCTTCATCTGAGCTAGCCGTTTGCCGGGAAGGAGGAGTGAGCATGAGGCCTTGCTTTAGCAACACTAGAGTGAGCCTCTCTCCCTTAGGGTTTCGATTTTGAGGCCCTGCTTTAGCAACACTTCAAAACGTTTCCCTCTAGTCCTTGAAATCTTGCCTCCTTCAACCAGTGCGTCCTTCACTTATGACTCCATTAAACCCTAAGGCACTGATCTAAGACCTCAAACGTTGAAGTAGAACTTGATCTAAACTCTCTCAAAGATTTTAAATTGAAACCCTAACTACACTAACCCTAGCTCTAGCTAACCCTACTAACCCTAAGTTGCTAACGTCATTATTGGACATTTCATCTTTATTGCAGCAACGTTTCATCTTGTGAGCAATTGAATGTGGTTTTAGGCATAAATTGAGTAAAGTGTTGGTTTATTACATTGAATTCCATATCGTTCTAGCATTTATTGGTGAAGTGACATTATTTTATTGCTATTTTGTAAACATTGACTTCGTCAACATTTACTTTCAAATTGCTTAAATTGAATATCAGATAGTCGTTGACACATATGAAGTACTAACTAAAGCCTGCATATATCAGTTTATTGTTGCTTTGTTCTCGGGCAAGGATTCTACTTGGTTATCTTTGTTGGCTATAAGCCGGATTATCTGTTTTGGTGGTGATCTGTGAAGGGGGAAACTTGTCATTGTTTGATTATCCTTTAGCCTCTTCAAAACCCCAGGTCACCGGGGACGTCTCCCCTGGGCTTCACCTCCCTAAAGAGAAAGAAACTCCCCATTGTGGTGACATTGGGTGGGATAGGTTCCTGTTACGCCAGTTTGGCCTTCTACTTTATAGCCTTTCTTCCTAGCTACAAACTGTGCGATAACAGGTACAAAATGTATGCCACATAACAAGGGATATGAAAGCTTGAAACCCGCCAACCCGCGACTGCAGAAACGACTAAGTATATGATAATGTTGCGGTCGGTCAGACTCATGATGTGAGAGTGTGGATGGAGATGAGGATCCGCGAGTCCACCAACTCGCGAATCCGTCATTTTGGAAAAACGACTAAGTATCGTAAATAGAAAGGGTGAATATAAGGGAAAAACGAAAAGGGGAATTTGGGTAAGTATAGAAGAGGGAAAAGAAATGGACAAAAGAAGTTGGGAAAATAGAAAAGGGGAGGGAGATTTCAGAAGTGGAAATTGATCTCAATAGGCTCATAGCTGCGGCATAACATGAATATCTCTGAGGTCTCTTTCTCACTCAGAAGGTACCATGAGGAGCTGCATATCCTTCTGCCTCTTGTAGAGTCTGATGAGCCCATGTAGGTCTCTTCCGACCTACTGCAATATCTCTGGGAACATCAACTGGAGCTATAGTGATCCGAAATATATTTGCAGAATGAAATGAATACAGATTATTAGCAAAAGATGCTTAACACAGAATAACCGATATACAATAACAATGGTTTCTATTCAATAAGGAAATAAGATGAAACTGTAAAATGCAGTGAAAACAAGCTTGCTAGAATGGTGGCGGCTTATCTCTGAGAAGAAATGTGACGGTTGCGCTCTTTCGCAAGAAGATGATTACAATGAGGCTCTGAAGGCCTTTTTACAATAAACAGGAATGTCAAAAACCCTAGACATCCAAAAAACCTAACCCTAGGAGATGAAGCGCCAAAAGTCATGTGGGCCCCGTTTGGGTAAGTTAATACATCAACTTCCCGGGGTCGTAACTTTTGCATACAATCTCCGTTTTAGGCACACAATAGCCCGTTGGAAAGGTCTATCCGAGGAATACACATTTTGTTGCTATCTATTGAAAGTCAATTTAATCGTGGCGAATTCTAAAAAACGCTGTTTAGGGCCTCAAAACGGCCTCGCAAGTCAGGGACCCAAAAACTAGGGAAAAAACTGGCAAAATGAGCCAATTGGAATAGGTGGGAGGCCATCGACATCCATATGGATCAATCCTCCCTCCTTAGGAAGCAATGGTCTCCATTGAGTTGAGTTCCCCCATCAGATGAGGAAATTTTTACTGAATTTGGCCCCGGGTGAGCCACTTGCCTTGGTGCAGGAGCTGCCTTGCTTTGACAACTCGATAAAGATGGATCCTTTGCTGGCGAGTTCCCTTGATCTGTTTGTCCACAATATGATCACTGGATTCCTGTTGTATGCAGTCGGGGTTGAGGTCTGTTGGTTTTAGCTGTTTTGCTATCTCTGAGGTGTCCAATAATGGTGGGAAATACGGTCAAAGGATATCCACGTTGAACACTGGGTGCAAGCCAAGAAAAGGAGGAATGTTGAGCTCAAAATCATTATCACCCACAACCTTGGTGATGGTGTACGACCCATAACGGAGTGGGGGAAGCTTCCGATAGGGTCCTATAAGGCGCTCTTTCTGCAAGTGAAACCAAACTTTGTCGCCCACTTGAAACTTATGTGGCACCTGGTGTTGATCATGGCATTGCTTTTACTTGTCATTGGACTTCTGTAGGATATCCTGAATTTGTTGGCGCATGTGGCTTTGTCAACTTCAGTTGGAGCAGGAGATGAGTCGGCCGAGGTGATCGCAAGGGGTAGTGCAACATCTATGGGACCCAATGGTTGGAATCCCAACCCCACTTGAAAGGGGTTGTGGTCGATTGAGCTATGCAGGGCTCGATTGTAGCTATGCTGAACATAGGGGAGACTCTCATCCCATGTGCGAGGGTGCTTGGAATTATACATGCGCAGGATATGCATGATCATTCGATTTACGACCTCAGTTTGACCATCTGTTTGGGGGTGGAAGGCCGTGGATTTGGTGAGCTTGGTATCCAGCAGTGACTAGAGGCTTGACCAGAATGTCCTGATAAATCTATTGTGCCGATTTGAGACAATGGTTTGTGCGATTCCAAAATGTACCCAGACGCGTTCAAAGAAGAACTTGGCAGTGTCCTCTGTTATGATGCTCTTCTTGCAGGCGACCATAATCGCCATCTTAGAAAAACGATCCACAACCACAAAAACATAGTCATTTCTCCGCTTGGTGGATGGGAGGCCCGACATGTAGTCCATTGAGATGGATTCCCATGGCCTGTCAGGAGTAATAAAAGGGGTGTACATGCCCTGTTTCTTAGTGGCCGGTTTGGCAATCGCGCAGGCAATGCATAACCTGATATACTTGTTGACCTCCTGTCGAAGTTTTGACCAACATAAATGTTTCTGCAACATTGCCACTATCTTTTCAACGTCGAAGTGTCCTGCCCCCGGACTATAGTGGGCTTCCCAGATAATTTTTTCTCGCTCTCTTGATGGAACACAGATATGGCCCAGATGGCACAACAACCGGTCCTGAAGATGAAAATTAGCGACAACTGCGTTTGCATCCAACATTTGGTAGGTGGTGGCGAAGTCCGGGTCAATATCATAGAGTTGGGGCCATCCAGAGGTGTCATGGACACAAGAGTCTAGCACCGTGGTGAGTGCCGCGACTGGTGGTCTGCTGAGGCAATCAACGATGCAGTTGGTGCTTCCCGTTTTATACTTGATGTTGAGGTGGAATTGCTGCAATTACGTGGACCACTTTTGATGGTGGTCATTCTACAATTTTCCTTGTGTCTGCATGAACTGCAGTGGATTATGATCAGTGTGGATGACTGTCTCCTTCCCAAGAATGTAATGTCTCCACTAGCGGTAGGCTTGCACAATGGAGTGCATTTCTTTTTCGTAAGTAGGGTACTTATGGACAACATCTGATAGTGTCTCACTATGATAGGCCACGGGGTGGCCGTGTTGAGTGAGAACGACACCCACAACATAGTCTGAAGCATCTGTATCGATCTCAAAGGGATGATGCAGGTTCGGTAGTGAAAGTACTGGGGCTGAGCACAAGCATTGCTTCAAATCATTGAATGCTTGTTGTTGGGACTGGCCCCACACAAATTTCGCCTTAGCAAAACCCCTGGTTACTTGGCTGAGAGCCCATGCAATATGGGAGAATCCCAACACTAACCTGCGGTAGAAATTGGTAAGGCCCAAGAAGCTCCGAAGCTCAGTGAGTGTGGTTGGGGCTAGCCAGTCACGTATGACTTGGATTTTGGTTGGATCCACTTGTACGCCATACTGATCAACGATGTAGCCCATGTAATGAACCCTATCAATGCCGAAGGATCATTTTTCCAAGTTGGCGTAGAGTTGGTGCTGCCACAGGGTGTGCAAAACCTGCTGAATATGCTGTAAGTGTTCTGCCCAAGTCTTGCTGTAAATGAGGATGTCATCCAGATACACCACTACAAAATTATTGGTGAATGGTCGCAGGATATCGTCCATCATCCTCATGAAAGTGGTTGGAGAATTTGTCAAACCAAAGGGCATGACCAACCATTCAAAAATACCTTCCTTTGATTTGAAGGCGGTCATCCATATATCTGTCTGTTCTATCGAGACCTGGTGGTAGCCAGACTTCAGATCAATCTTACTGAAGTATTTGGCCCCCGTGAGCTAATCAAGGAGGTCGTCGATTCATGGAATTGGGTACCGGTTTTTGACCGTGATTTTATTCATGGCCCGATAATCAATGCAGAGTCGCCAGGTTCCATTTTTCTTCTGTACCAACAAGATTGGGCTCCCGAAAGGTAATGAGATGGGATGTATGTGCCCCTTGTGGAGCAGTTCTTGGATCTGTCGCTTGATTTCCTCATTCTCTAACAGAGAGCAGCGATAGACTGGCCCATTGGGAAACGGTGTCGGGGGTCATATCGATGGGGTGCTTGAACTGACAGTGCAGAGGTACCCCAGTAGGTGAGGAGAAGATATCTGAGTATTCTTCCACGACCTTATCCACTTGCTTCTGATGTGTGGAGAGTTCGACTGCAGAGACCCTGGATGTGGCTGCGATCTTTTGCTCATTCTGAGAGTGAATCATGAAGAAGAAAAACTTCCCTGTCTGAGAGATGACCTTTCTGCATTGCTTGGCAGCGATAAAGGAAATAACACTGGGTGGGACTACCTCGGGTATCCTGTACAATTTCGTGTTCAAAGTAATAATAACACTGCGAGGCCTAGATTCATATAAAACATGATGTTTCCATAAATATGGTTGGCCCAAAATAACATTACAAACTTCGAGAGGGGAAACATCACACAATACCTCATCTTTTAAGGGCTTGATGCCATATGACAGGCGATATTGTTGGTTGACGTGGATGTTGCTTCCTTGGCAGAGCCATCTGATGGTGTAGCGCTGCAGGTGTGACGTTGTCGGAAGAGCGAGTCGCTTGACAACCTCTGCTGAGATGAGGTTCTTTTGGATACCGCTATCAACTATGAAGTGCAGTGGGGTACCCTTCACCCACATCTGTGAATGAAAAAGGCGCTCGCCTTCCTCTGGCTCATCTGGTTCACTGGGATGGAGCTTGGTGGTAGCAATGATAACACTGGGTTTTGCGTCAATGATCTGTCTCCCCCTTTCTGGTTCTGACTCAGAGTCGGAACCCGCATCCAATTCAGAGGCTTTCACCTCAGCCACCAATGACTGCTTCGAGCGACAATCAACAATGTTATGCCAAGGGATCTTATGGAAGTCGCACCACTTCTCGGTATATTTATTTGTCTTTCTGGTGTCCTTTGCTTGCGGCATGGACTAGTTGTCTTGAGACTGTCTATCTTTGCTCTGTCCTTTGTTCTGCGGGTTGGGGCCACCTTTTCTTGGCTTTTGCTGTGAGGGGTTCTCAGGCCCAAATTGCTGCGTCTTTTTTTTGAGCTTCTGCTCGATTCTAACGACATATTGGTAGGCCGCGCCCAAGGATGAGATGTCCAAAAACTCCATTTCAGCCTGGATTTATCTATGCAAACCACTTGAGCACTAGATGTCGCTCATAATCTTTGATACCTAGCTTGGTGCGCAAGGTATGGAATACATTTGTGAACTTGGGCACCTCTTGGTCTTTTTCCTGTCGTAGCGTGGTCCATTTTTTGTACAGGTCGTCATAAATCCCAACATGGTAGTATTATTCCTTAATAACATCCCTGAAGGACTCCCAAGTGACTGTGACTGTAAATAATGAGGGTTTCTCTGTTTCATTTTTCTCACATAAAGTTTCCCACCAATCTTTGACATGGGGGACGACTTTGAGGAGTGCAAAAGTAATCTTTTCTTTATTCGAGAAGTTATGGACAGAGAAATACCCTTCTAGCAGATTCAACCATTTGTCTACCGCATATGCGTCTATCTGACCTTCAAATATAGGAATATTGAAGTTGATTTGTACATTGAAGGGGGCGATGCCTCCGTTTGAGGAAGATGCGTCGCCTGTTGGTAGCTGCCGAAGGATTTGTGAAAAAATATCCATCGTATTGTTCCTTTGTTGCGTGAGGGATTCCTCGAGCAACATTTTGAAGGGATCTCCTATCTCATCGTCTTTCTTTTTTTATGCCATGAGAGGTCGTTTGGATGTGCAATATCTTTTGTCCTCAAGAGAAACAAGCTCGAGACCCAATTCTTTGTACCCTGACCTCGTTGGGAACAAGCATTAAGAACGACAAGGAGCAGACCGCTCTGATACCACTGATCTGGAATATATTTGTAGAACGAAATGAATACATATTATTATCAAAATATTCTTAACACAAAATAACATATATATAGTAAAAATGGTTTCTATTCAATAAGGAAATAAGCTGAAACTGTAAAATGCAGCGGAAACAAGCTTGTTAGAATGGTGGCGGCTTATCTCTGAGAAGAGATGTGACAACTGCGCTCATTCACAAGAAGATGATTACAATGAGGCTCTGAAGGGTTTTTTACAATAATCATGAATGTAAAAAACCCTAGACATCCAAAAAACCTAACCCTAGGAGATGAAGCGCCAAAAGTCATGTGGGCCCCGTTTGGGTAAGTTAGTACACCAACTTCCTGGGGTCGTAACTTTTTCATACGATCTCCGTTTTAGGCGCACGATAGCCCGTTGGAAAGGTCTATTCGAGGACTATACATTTTGCTGCTATTTATAAAAGGTCATTTTGACTATGGCGAGCCCTAAAAAACACTGTTTAGGGCCTCAAAACAGCCCCGCAAATCAGGGACCCAAAAACTAGGGAAAAGACTGCAAAACTGGAAAACTGCCAAAATGAGCCAGTTGGAATAGGTGGGAGGCCACCGACATCCATTTGGATCATACAAGATCAACGAGATCAATTGGATCAATTGGATCAATCTCCATGTGAGATCCTCTAGATCTCTTAAATGATACATCCTCCTCAAAGGTAACATCTCTGCTAACCTTAATCTGTCTCTGATAAGGGATGTAGATCCGGTATGCCTTCGAAGACTCATTGTACCCCACAAATGTACCCTTTCTGCCTGAAGGTTCTAGCTTGATCCTTTTCTCCTTGGGTACATGAATGTAAACTGGACACCCAAATATCCTAAAGTGTCCAACCTCAGGCTTCACTCCGATGAATGCCTACTCGGGCATCATGTTCCTCAAAGTCTTATGAGGACTTCTGTTCTGAACATACATTGCAGTCATGGATGCCTTTGCCCACATAAACATAGGTAAATTATGATCATGCTAAGTCATCTTGGACCATGCTTAATATATCGAGGTTCCCTCATGAAACCAATGTCTTAGGAAGCTGAAAAACATCAACACTTCCTCTGTAGCTAGAGGTGGATCCTCCTCTGTCTCTGCTCCCTATGGCATTGAAGGTATCTCTTCTTCCTTCTTTGGATTTACTCAATCTTTTCTCTCTTTGGATGTAGTACCACCTCCCTCTCTCAGAGTGCCTCTACATACACTGGAACTGCTTCCATGCCTGCTTCTTCAACATCTCATGGCTCGACTCATGTACTGGGACTGCTACACCTGCTCCCTCTGAGTCTCATAATGTGTTTTCGTACTCTACTGGATCTACCATAGTTGTGATACAATCAGTATTGACTCACTGTATCCATGATCATTGGAACTGTCTCTGCAATCTGGCATGGTCCCGTCCTGGGAGGTACATTGCTCCTAGAGACTTCTTGTCTATGAGCATCATGTTTGGAAATGTCTCTCCTTGATATCATCTTGGAAGTTCTTTCCCTCCATGTCTTCCTCCCGTGACCGTCATTATGGCTCCTTCATAGAGCTATTACCCGTGACCTTCCCAAAACAAGAAACGAGAACAACAAAAAACATCTCTTAGAGGAGATTAGTTTATCTTGTGCACAACTATATACAATGACCCTCCAAATAATATGTCTTCTACTATGACCAACACACATCCATCATATACTCGATATCATACGGCTACCAACACACATCCAAAATATACTCGATGTAATACGGCTACCAACACACATCCATCATATACTTGATGTCATACGACTAACCATGTTGATTTTCTAGTTTTAAATTAAACAAGCACAATTTTTCGCAAGTGGTAATTATTTCCAATGATATACGATATTACTTTAGTAAACACTAGAACATCACTAAGTAACTCGGAAAATTTCAACTTCTTAGTCTCTTCCTTAGATCACTTATCCCACGTGTGAGAGAGAAAAAATGTGTGTCTATTGTTGTGTCTTTCAAGTGTCCTTTTATAGTAATATTAGATTGATCCAAAAAAGACACGTCTCTTTGAAAATTAAATTAAATTTTCTTTCTTATAAATAGTTGGAGAATAACTCCCGTAACTACCAAAAGATTAATTTGGTTATAATCCATCCACATAGTATTTGAATTTGTTAAATTGTTCTTTGCATAAATATAGGTAGAAGTAAATATGCAGTACATTCCTCATATTTAGGCAATTATAAATTTTTACTAGAAATTACTGCCCACCATAATTTATGGATTTCTTTTTATAATTTAGGTAGGAGTAAAAAGTAAATATGTTGTACATAGAGATTGTAACAACCCCATAAATTTAACACTTCCAACATTTTACTCTACTCTCATTTTCCTGGGCCCTCCTGTGAAGGATTCAAACCCAGTCCCGCTTTGATACCATGTTGTTTTTTTCTTCATATGAGATATGATCGATATATTATTACAATGACGAGTGTTCCATATATAGGGAACATATGGTGACCATCCATGAAAGGATGCGTCCCTTGGATACTCAATAACTATTTATTATTATCATTTACTTATTATATATAGTATTTAATAATCAATAATTATATTATTAATTATTAATCTAAGAGAATGTCTTCTCGATGTTGTCCAAACATCAACAAAAGCTAGGTCAATTGTTATTAATTTTTGAAAGGCATTGCAATTGTTGTATGAATGTATGAAGACAGAAGAGAAATTTGGCAAGAATGATAATTGAATCCTACTGATATTAAACTCCCCAAGTTAGGTGCACCCACTTGGTTTGAAATAAAAGAAAAAAAAACATTGGAATATGTGCCATGAATGTCCATAAGGAGGGTGCACTAACTTTGCAAGCATAGATTAGCCTCAAGTGGGGTGCCTTCTTGTTGAGAATGCATTGCATGCACTATGGATAAGACAAAATACACTCCAAGAGGGAGAACTCTCCTTTTGCTTAGGATAGATACAACTTTCTCAAAATAAGACCTCAAAAAAGCACTCTTTTTGTTTTGACATGCAACATCTTGTTTTTTTTGTTTGAAAAAGCATATTAGATAATATAAGATTTGAAAACAGAAATTTGAAGGTTAAGTGCTCTCTTCCAACTAAGAATAAATTGCAAGTGCTATTAATATCCCTCAAGTGGGGCACCCTCTTTTTGGCTTGTCGCTGACTAATCCACACCTTAGGTCACGTGGACGAAATATTCAATCCTTTTGCTTAGGATAGATACAAATTTCTCAAAATAAGATCTCAAAAAAACACTCTTTTTGTCTTGACATGCAACATGTTTTTTTTGAAAAAACACATTAGATAAGATAAGATTTGAAAATAGAAACTCCAAGGTTAAGTGCTCTCTTCCAACCAAGAATAAACGGCAAGTGCTATTAATATCCCTCAAGTGGGGCACCCTCTTTTTGATTTGTTGTTGACTAATCCACACCTCGGGTCGCGTGGAAGAAATATTCAATCCACTGGGTGTGGCCTGTCTCGAGTCGGGTAGCTGTCTCCGGACACTCAACTTGTCCGTCTAGGCTAACTCCTAGCGAAGCTAAGGGGGGTAGTCCATAATAAAAGAATTTAAGGCTTAATTAAGCTAAATACAATACAAATCTAGGAGTTAAATGAAACTGAAATCAAATACAACTAATCTAGCATCATATAATGACACAAATAAGATTGCTTATGCAAGAGATATTAAGTACATCAAATACAACTAATCTAGCATCATATAATGACACAAATAAAGATTGCTTATGCAAGAGATATTAAGTAAATCAAATACTTCAAGATAAATGATAACAAGCAATTGAAAGTACTTGAAAGTAAATGCTGATAAACAAAAAAGTAAATATTGTAGACCAATGCCAATGTATGTATTGCCGCGAAATGTGTTGCAATGTTCTTGGTAAGTTTTATTAATTAAAGATGTCTGGTTGAATTAGTGGGTTAATTAAATGAGATGGATCGATAATGCAAGTCCACTCATGAGTGCATGTTGGAGATTGTAAGTGGGAAAATGAAATCTAAACTAATGTTTGTTTCCTTTCACCACTACTCCTCAAATGGGTAGAAGCAGGATTGCAAGGAGTTCCAATGAGGAGAGAGCGAATCCCAAAGTATCCCCCTAAATTCACAAGTCAATCCACCAATATGATCTCGTATCAAGCAATAGTAATAGAAGGTTTTCCCTAGTTAAAACTACTTCATACGAATCAAATCCCTCTCTGGTTCATGCCAAGATCCAGCAAGCTGGCGAGGCCGAGAGCATATCATGGAAATGACAGGGGAAGGTTCATTACTTTGCAAAAATGAAATACTGAAAATGAAACTAAGCTAATTAATCTAATAAAGTAAATGTTTTTCACTGCTTGGGTTTATTTTAGCTTGCGACAATAAAAAGGAACATAGGCAAAAGACAAAGTGCAAAAAGGGAGACAATCCCCCCGGGGGAGGGGGATGCGAGGCCTAGTGGGTTATCCCACCACTTCTTTCAAGTTAAAATCTTTTGTAAGAATGTTTGATGGTCTCTTATAGATTTAAGACCATACAAACTACAAATAGAAAGGAAAATGATATTGGAAGAAGGTTAGGTGCCTTGTGTGGTCTTAGATGCTTTCGATCCTCGAAAATCAAGTAGAGTTTCCTCTTGGTTGTTCGTTAAACTTGCAAAACCAACAAGTTAATATAGTAGAAAGAAGTTCAAAAGTGATTTGGGATAGCCTACAAAAAGTGTTAGAATTTGCACAGAATTTTACTAAGTGAAAGCTTAAGAAACGTTAATAAAATCAACCAAGAAAGCAAACATAATGGTAGCTTTCTTAGTGGCTTTTGTTTGGTGTTCGGGAAAGCAAACATAAGACACTAAGATTTCCAAATATGTAATTTGAAGCTCTTAAAAACGAGTCTAACTTCTAGCCTTGAAATTTTACTATTAAAATACTTGCTAAAAGAAACTTTCCTATGCTAGATTTACTTGGATTAATGAAAACTTGCAATTTCAAACTAGATCTAGCATGCATGTATGCAAAAGTAAAATATACTTTTGATGTACAATTAAAATAAATACCTACTTATGCATGCCAAATTAAAGTAACAAGAAAATATTTAGATTTTTTCTGAAGGAGAGAGAGAGAGAAGCTTGATAAGTGGAATCCTTGGGCTATGGAGTCTTCTGGTGACAAGCCAAGGGACTACGTTATCGAAATATTTTGAGCTTGTGGGAGGTACAAACTAGTCCAACCACTTCTCCAAAGATGAGGACCTGTAAAGGTTAAAAAACTTACACAAAAACTTTTAAATTTGGTGCCACCTACAAGAGAAACTTGGATAGCATGATCATTAGCCGAAATAAACATGCAAGTCTTAGGCCGCTAATGTAAATGAACAATAAAATCTAAGAAGAAACCTATCTTAATAGATTCTATCCTATTGGGTGACAACACCCCTTCAAAGGCCAAATTAACAAATTAGAATGCAATAAACCAAACTAAGATTACCTCATATATGAAATGATAAACATCAAACATCCACACAAACAATGCTAGCCACCTTCTTGACCTCCAAAGTCTTCTTTATTCCAAAATAGTATAACAATACAAAGTAAAATGCCAAGCCAAGCCAAAAATCTCATTAACCCACAAGAGAGGAGAGTGCTTTCTTAAATAGGGAGAGATGGCACATTTCCCAAGGAGGGAGGGAACACTTCCCAATGAGAGAACAAGACAAGTATAATGGGAATGGCTTCCACCACTCCGACAAACTCAAGACAAGTTGCCACAAGTACAATGTCATGTCCCTAATTTTGGATTCCCCTGTTCTGTAGTGTAAATGACTTCCGTGGCTTGTCAGGAGGAAAAATGGAGTCAAAAATGTTATCTAATGTCACTTAGTTAGGAGATGTTATGTTTTTAAAGTGACATTAAGGAAATAAAACAACTTTAGATCAATAAGTTACTTAAACATTATTAAAGTGACTTTTAATTTTAAAGTGAAAGTAAAAGGGGAATAAATGTCATATTTGATTTAGTCAAAGGGGAAAGTTCTAGAAGGCATGAAATAAGGATACAAGGAGGGGTAGCACTTCACTTTGACATTATGTTTTGGATTGATCTCTTTGGAGGGATCTTGGAGCCAAGGCTTTCTTTAGGGTTTTGAAAAACCCTTCCATTGCAGTTTAGTTTCGATGGTGTAATATCCACCCTAGCTAGACAAGGAGGATGATCCATCCAGGATCTTCAACTGAGCTTCATCAATGGTTTGATATCAGTTTGGAGGTGCATATTTGTGGGGTTTTCTGGTGGTGACTATGACATCATCCAAGTTTTGGTTTGTTATTGTGTGTTTTCATTGATGTAGTGCAACTACCATAGAAACCATTGGATTATTGTATTCAGATCTTCATTCATAATAAAATAATCCATGATTTTCTTCTATTGCCTGCAATATATTTGACGAAATGTTTCTAGTATAATGAATGCAAAGTATTTGTAGAAACATGACATCCATAAACAATATAATTGCATAAAATAATTTAATATCCTAGTCTAGCCTAGCTAGGAATATTACAGTGGTATTAGAGATGGAGATCTTGCCAGCCTAAGGGTAACAATTTATTTGTGGTAGAGACCAGATCTGATGGGGATCCATCTTGGATTCCCACTGAAGTTTCATCTTGTTACTTGTCTCCAATTAAGGTGCATCGACTTGTTGAGAGGTTCGTGTGGATTCCTTGGAGGCCGAGTTTTGCAGGACTAGGGGTAAAGGAGGCCACCATTTGGATTTTGGTAGGCCGTGAGGCTCCTAAGTAGGCTGGAGGGACTGGAGGGGCCGTGACTTAGAGTTTACTGTAGCAATACGAAGGGGATCTGTGGCACTTAGAGTGGCCACAAGGTCTCTTGTGGGAGCCGTCTCCCGTTTATTTGTTGGCCGTGAGATTAAGGAGGCTGTGGATGTGGTGGAGCAGAACGTGAGGACAGATAGAGGCCACAGGTGGTCTTTGGGGAGCCCAGGAGAGTAGGCCGAGGCATCAAAGGGAGGCCACAACCCCCTTTGTAAAGCTACGAGGGTATAATACACCAAACGACGAGGTTAGAGTGCCATGGGCACTAGATCGGGGTCATCTGGCCTTTGGAGGAACCACGTGAACTAGAAGAGGTTCGTTGCCCCATTTTTTTGAGTATCGAGGGTCTTATGAGGAGCCTAGCCACCATTTGCAGGTCCGCTAGGAAGAGGAGAGGCCCCAGGGATTCATTGCAGGCCGCCTAGCTCAACCATAGGCTCTAGGGTTTGAACAATGAGGATTTAGAGAGGGTCGAGGGCCTTATCTGTAGAGACAATAAGCATTGGAGAAGGTAGCCTACAGTTTGAGGGTTTGTCAGCAATAGACAACAACTCTTGAAGGGATATTGACATCATTTCCAAGTTCAGATTGTTATTGTATGTGTTTATTATAGTTTTGTAGTTGCTATAGCAACCACTAGAAATTGTGTTGTGTTGATGTATTTTTCATCCATAGTAAAGATGCTAGACCGATTCTTCTATCCCATGAGTACATTGGATGTATGCTGAAATATCTCTTGCTAGGAATATCTACAAAACTATTTGTTGAAAGTATCCAGTCAACTTAATAACACATGTAATGCAAGTATTTGACAAAAACACATAGCTAGAAACACATAAATTGAATAACAAACCATTGGGGAAAAACAACGATGCATTCCATGGATAAGGGAATAAAGAGAACTCCGCAATTCACAGATAAAACTTGGCAAATTCTTCAACAAGCCAAGAGGATGCTAGCAGAAAACAAATACATGCCTTACTATTAGAAGTATCTAACATTGAGTGAAGAAATCCATGCAAATTTTCCCTTTAAAAGCTTTTACACTCTATGGTACAAAAGTTGGCCCTAGGATTTGAACGAGGATTATTTTAAAAGCACAGGTCAGTAATTAAAGAAGGATGAGCATGAAGGACCGATGGAGGAGCATGCATCTAGCCATGCAGAGGATGTGTGCATAGAAAAAGACCAAACAACAACCTATGATACATCATCAGAACTAACCAATGAGGCCGATGACACTAGTGTTCTAGATGGAGAAGATAAGGATACAACATCTTGTCCTACTTATGATGACTATGAGAAGATGTTCCAATCAGTCGATGTTAAGGATTCAACATCTCTCCCTATGTATGATGCTGATGATGAGGATGGTTCAAGAAGGAATTCAACACCCCATCCTGTTTATGAAATGTATGATGATGAAGACATGATTGTACCAGAATATGACAAAGATTGGGATCTATGTGTGGAGGATGACAATGAAGGGGATGATTTAGCTGGGGGACAAGAGAAGATCAAAAAACTTGTATGAGGAGGGTATTCCACATTGCATGACATCATATAATGAGTCAATTGGTCCCCTGTGTGACAACCCACGTCATGTTGATAAAATAACATTGCGTGATTTGGAGAACCGACTATTGGTCACAGAGGAACAAATTGTGCAGGTGTTGATGAAGGCAGATAATGCTCTTAAATTGATTGAAAACCTTATGTGGAAAACCCAGTCGGAGGGGAGGCAAAAGGGAATAACAAATTGATTCACTAGTACACAATTGCATATCATCAAAGAGGCACTAGAGCAGATGGAATCCAATTATTTGCAGCTTTTCATGGATAGGGACCTTGCTCTTAAGTTCGATGAAGACAAGGAAACAGAGGTTGATGATATTTTTTACCAACTGAGTTTGGCATGCTCTTCATCATTGACAACAACATAGACTCCATCATCCTTAGCAATCATGACACATGAGGGTGTGAGTGACATTCAATATTCGAGGGAGGAGCTTCTTGTGATGATCCCGCATGAGGTGCATTCAAAGTTGTAGGTGCTCGAGGAGAGGTTTGACGTTGAGGGTTTTGACCATGCACATATTTTTCATTGTGGGGATTATGAGATGCTTTTGTTGGAGAGCCCACTAAAGGCTCAAGTCTTAGCTCCAAAGGAGATAGTTAAGCACATTGTTTGCAGACCAGGGTGTAAGGAATTATATGCATCCATGGATTGGGTGGATAGATATATGACATACATGGACATGCTCTAGGATACAGGTTTAGGTGACATCAGTAGAGTGATGGATACAGTGGCACCTATAGGATACATGATGGTACATGACGACTCAGTGATAGGCACGAGTATGTAGGGATATTCATTGGTACACGATAGTGTATAATGGAGTTGTGGGGTGTTTTTGTCAGGGAGACTTCTCGACAGAGTCCTCATGGATACCATTGAGTTGTGGTTGCCCAGGATCGATGAGTAGATGGGTGAACCTCAGGGAGTAGCATATACCTCAATGACCAATATTCATCTTGGATGTCAACAAATGAGGGTTAGGGAGCAGGATAGTCACAAGTCTGTTTCCAGACTTCATTATGATCTCTTGGTCATACCCTTGGGATTTACTGGCAAACTACTCACTATCCAGTGTTGCAGGAAGTGGAAGAGGCATCTATTGTTGTTATTTGATGCTCTCATTATATACACCATGGCATGGGAGTTCCACCTAAGTCAATTGGATGAGACAGGTGGCATTGCGACCATGTCAGAGGTATTTCAATTGGACCATGTGAATGTTGGAGTATTGTTTAATACTGAGACAGGGGGGGGCGTGAATCAATATTATCCTTTTTCAACAATCTAAAACCACTTGATTATTAATTTTATCAAATCAACATAAATGATCAACAAAAATGTACAGTATACAAAATTTTGACATGGAAAAACCAACTTGGGAACAATAACAACTATGCTTTTTATTTTCAATAAAGATTACGTTTAATTTATGAGCTCCAACTCAAAGGGAAACACCTATTCCTTGTTTTACTATCACCAACTAGAAGGATGCAACGACCCCCTAGATTTTACCAACACCTACTAGAAGGAAACACCGATTCCCTAGTTTCTTCAGCTACAACTGAAAAGATTATGCAACACCTTGGTTTACCAACTTCAATTGGAAGGAGGCTACAACCTCCTTTGCAGGCTCCAAATTGCCCTAGCACCACTCATAATCTCTTTTTATGATAAGTACTTTCATCTTCAAATCTTCATAATCTTCTTTGGATTTTGCTGCATATCTTCATTTACTTTCTTGGCCTCTTACTCTGTTATTGATCTTTAGATTTCAGAGACACACCTTCTTTCAACAAAAAAATCCGTTTATATAGTCTTCCAATGGTAATGTACAACTGAACAATTGCACCTCTTCAATATAGGAATGTATGTATTCATTATAAGTATGTGTCTTTTCAATATAATAAGTCATTGCAACTTTTCAATAATCTTTATATGAAAAGTCATATTCTTTTTGAAAAGTCACGACCTTTTTAAATAATAATTGATTTTTCCCCATTTTTTAATTTTAATTCACTTTTTACTTACCATGGGTAAATACCACCATGGTTTAAAAATACCATGTGCATTTTCACTTTTACCCTTTTTCTTTAATCCAATTTCACTTTTATCTTTTTCTCTAATCCAATTTCACTTTTACCTTTTTCTTTATTCCACTTTCATATTTACTCCTCTTTTATGTAAGCTCCACTTCCACCTAAATTTTCAACTTTTTGATATTTATTAAATTCATATTTATATTTAATCCACTTTCATTTCCATTTTTGCGTACATTTCCACTTTTATATTTATTAAAGTGATACCAAAGTCACATTTATATTTAATCACTTAGTAACCTTTGAGATATATTTGATCACTTACTAACCTTTGATATCAAAGACAATTTATTCAACAATTGACTTCCTGAGTGGATCTAACCATTGGTGGCTGCTGGAATTTGTTTGGATTTGAAGAGTCGTCTAACTTCGGCCTCGTAAGAATGATGACCAAAAATTGCTACGAAATATCGACTGCTGTGTTGATCTGACAGACTCAAAGGTTCTCGGCGCTACATCAACAAATTTCCCTTCAACTACACTATGAAATGATAGTGCATGAGAAAGTATTCAAGAGGGAAACTCACCATTATTCGTTCTGTTCATCACGATCCTGTCTCAATAGAATATACAATCACCAGGACAACTCGAATCGACCAATGTAGTAATTGCAATTGTCTCATTCTTTCATTTTCATCCTTTCTGACATTGCTGGTGAGTAAATTCTCCCTCAAACATTCCTTCCAGCTGCTAGTCACTAAAAAAAATAGACTTGGCTTCCCTTTTGGTCTAATTTCCTTCCCCCTTTCGACCGACAAACATCCCTCGGTCGAATCGTCCATGATAACATTTCGACTTGGATGAATTTTGAATTGGATGAATTTCGACTTGGATAAATTCGACTTGAGTAATTTCGACTTGGTCGATTTGCGTTGTCTCTGACTCGACTTTTCGCTTCTTCCCGACTCATCCTTATTCGACTCGACTTGACCCATTTTCCTTGGATAAATTTTGACTTGGATAAATTTGACTTGAGTCATTTCGACTTGGTCGACTTGCGTTGTCTCCGACCCGACTTTCCACGTCTTCCCGACTCATCCTTATCCGGCTCGACTTGACCCATTTCCCTTGAATAAATTTCGACTTGGATGAATTTCGATTTGGATAAATTCGACTTGGATGAATTTCGACTTGGATAAATTCGACTTGAGTCATTTCGACTTGGTCGACTTGCGTTGTCTTCGACCTGACTTTTCACGTCTTCTCGACTCATCCTTATTCGACTCGACTTGACCCATTTCCTTTCTGACTCGATTGGCGGTTTGAGTGGCCGAGAGTTTTTGTCATCCAAAGAGCCAAAGTTATAACCATTCAAAGCATTCGACTAGGTAGGCGATCCCTTGTATTCCGACTTGTAACTCAGTATTCCTGTAGCTTTTACTGTAGTTCCATTTCATACTCCACTATGGTGCTTCTTGTCTTCATGTTGACATCAATTCCAACACGATATTTTCATCAATGAGATATGCGTAAAGTGCACAGGAGGAGATCCATACTTTGTTGGATCAGTTCATGAACATTTCAACATGCATTGAGAGTGGTGGACTTCCAATTTAGTGGTGGGATCCTAACATTCATCGGAGTGATAAATTGCTTCAGATGATGAGGGTGATTGACAGGGTTGTGACAACGATTGGTCTGTATCATTGTGGGGATGTTGTGAGAGGAGTTGTTGAGCCTTGTTCTATATGAAAAGGTATATTTTCCCTCATGATACCTATGATCAAGTTTATTTGTGGACTGATAGGCTTCGACATCACTGAGATTCCTTGGTGAGACATGATCCAAGATAATGAGTTCAGTCCTTTTAGGGATTTTAGTTTGGGGGTTCAAGAGAGGAGATCGTAGTATGAACATGGTGGTCAGACAATTATGATAGGAGGGACTGCAGTGTTTGACATCTCAACAACCGATACATATGAGATGGCTAGTTTTCACTTCCCGAGATTTACTCTTGGAATACTTAGGATTGGCTTCTTGGAGGAGTGGTCTTCTGAAGAGTTGAACGAGTTTCTGAAGCTTTTGATTGGCTAATTTATCCGAACAGTCAGGTGGATTCTCGTGTTAGCACATCAAATATTAGGGCTATGAGTAGAGGGTGCTTCACATACTATAGGTTATTTTGGGACCTTGGTGACTTTACCACTTATAGATCGGTCTAAGAGAAGTTCACATGGAGAGACTTTGCAGAAGATATGTTGAGAGATTTTCCAAATGATTCCTGGATGATTGCATTAGGATGGGGGTGCCAGAGTATTAGGGATTTACTTTTTGATATGTGGAGGTTAGGTGTCATTGATGCTCTATCAATTTGTGACCACATAGAATTTTCCAGGATGTCTTATTTTAGAGTTGGTTTGGTTGAATTTATTGAGATACATTGGGAAGAAATGATCCTTGATAATGGGGATGATTCTTTGAGGCATTACAACTTGTGGATGTAGGAGTGGAGGATGTAGTCTAGGTAGGAGGATAAGATGTTTATGATTAAAGTGGTGCAACGTCAACATGATGAGTCCTTTCTGGTGATAGCATGGGACCTTGGGATTTTATTGGTTGACAGTTTGGAAGCTAGTACAGATGGGAGAACCAACTGTCACTTTCAGGAGGCCCCTGGTATTAGCACATTGCGGGACAATATTGTGGGCGTTAGTTGCTCCACATATTTCAGATTGGCTTGGGACACGTGGATCATTATTAGTTCCAGCTTGGTTCAATTTGTTGTTCCTATGGGTGTGATGGCATTGCTTAAGGACATGCAATCTTTGGGAGGGGAGGATTTGCCATGTCCCCATTTTTGGATTCCCTTGTTCTGTAGTGGGAATGACTTCTGTGGCCTGTTAGGAGGAAAAAGGGAGTCAAAGGGGTTATCTAATGTCACTTAGTTAGGATATGTTATATTTTTAAAGTGACATTAAGGAAATAAAGTAATTTTAGATTAATAAGTTACTTAAATATTATTAAAATGAATTTTAATCTTAAAGTGAATGTAAAAGGGGAATACAAGTCATATTTGATTTAGTAAAAAAGGGTAAATTTCTAGAAGGCATGAAAGAAGGATAAAAGGAGGGGTAGTGCTTCACTTTGGCATTATGTTTTGGATCCATCTCTTTGGAGTGCTCTTGGAGCCAAGCTTTTCATTAGGGTTTTGGAAAAACCCTTCCATTGTAGTTTAGTTTCGATGGTGTAATATCTAACCTAGATAGACAAGGAGGAGGATCCATCCACGATCTTCAACTGAGCTTCATATGTGGTTTGATACCATTTTGGAGGTGCAAATTCGTGGGGTTTTTTGGTGGTGACTACGGCATCATCTAGATTTTGGCTTGTTATTGTGTGTTTTCATTGATGTAGTGCAACTTCCATATCAAACATTGAATTATTGTATTCATGTATTCATTCATAATAAAATATTCCATGATTCTCTTCTATAACCTGCAATATGTTTGATGAAATATTTCTAGTATAATGAATGTAACATATTTGTAGAAACATGACAACCACAAACAATATAATTGCATAAAATAATTTAATATCCTATTCCAGCATGGCTGGGGATATTACATACAATCTAGAGTGAATGAGAAGACACCACATAGAAAGAGCGAGCTGTGCCTCTCCTTGGGATTGACACCCTCAAGGAGAGTGCACCACCTCTCTTGAGTGGGGGCACACCATGCATTGGGATAATCACCAAGATAAGTTATATCACCACTTAACGGATCCAAAACTCACACTAAATGCCACTGACTAACATAGAGGGTGAGTTACATTGGAGACAAGTCAAAACATGTCCCCGACATGTTTCCTTAAAAATAGGAAAGCTGATTTATTTGCGTTTATTCACCTTTTTTGAGTAAAATTGTTTTTTGATGAGCATAAGTCAATTATTTCTCTTGAAAAGGGGGTACATGGGTAAAAGGGGTATTTTGGGTTACAAAATGATGCTCCCCAAGGCATATAACACCCCTAATAGCACTTTTTTAATTATTACATCAATTTAGAAGGAGATCCCATTTTACGAGAAATTTATTAATGATAGAAAAAACATTAAACAATTCTAGAGGGACCTAATGCATGTCCATAAGACTCTGGGTAAATGATTAGCATGGTAATATACATTTGATCCAGGTGGATATCGGTGGCCACCCACTTTTTCCAACTGGCTCAAAATGGTTTTCTGGCAATTTTGGTAATTTACTATTTTTAGCGGTTTTTAACTTCCAGGGCCATTTTGAGGCCCTAAACGACATTTTTGGGAAAATGGGGAGCAATATGAAATTCCTTCAATATTTCCCCCAAAATGAATCTCCTCAACGATACCTTTCCAACGGGCTATCATGCGCCTAAAACAAAGATCGTATGCAAAAGTTACGACCCCGGGAAGTTGATGTACTAACTTACCCAAACGGGGCCCACATGACTTTTGACGCTTCATATCCTAGGGTTAGGTTTTTGGATGTCTAGGGTTTTTAGAATTCCCGTTTATTGTAAAAAGTCCTCTAGAGCCTCATTGTAATCATCTTCTTGCGAATGCGAGTAGCCGTCACATCTCTTCTCAGAGATAAGCTGCCACCATTCTAGTGAGTCTTTCACTCTGTATTTTTAAAGTCTTTGTACATTTCTTTCATTAATAGAAATCATGTATTACTGTATATATGTGTTTATGGTTGCATCTCTGATACATTTCTGTTATATTATTTAATATCTGCGATATCTCTGTGCATTTCTTTATTATATCTCCACTCTCATTTCGTGCCGAAAATAATCCAGATCAGTGGTATCAGAGCAGGCTGCTCTTGATCGTTTTTTCAGTGCATGTACCCGACGAGGTCCGAGTATATCAAGTTGGGCCTCCAACTTCTCTCTCTTGAAGACAATCGCTCTCGTACGCCCAAGAAACCCACCATGGCAGAATAAAATAGAAACGACGGAGCAGACGATCCTATAAATCTGTTGCTTGAGCAAGTTCTCACGCGACAAAGGGATGAAATGATGGAGAATTTTTCCCACATCCTTCAATGCCTACCAATAGAAACATACACATATTCATCAAACAACCACTTTGGAAGCACCTCTCCTTTCAAGGTACAGGTTAATTTTGATATTACCATATTTGGAGGTTAGATAGATGCAGATGCCCTAGACAAATGGTTAAATTTGCTAGACAGTTATTTCGCTGTTCACCATTTTTCCGACAGGGAAAAGATTACTTTCGCACTCCTTAAATCTCTCCCCCATGTCAAACATTGGTGGGAAAGTTACTGGGAGCAAAGTTCCACAGAGGAGTCTGGAATATATGGGACCGATCCCACCTGGGATTTTTTTGTGGATGCGGTAAAGGAACAATATTACCCTGTTGGCAACTATGAGCACCAATACATGAGATGGACCACACTGTGGCAAGAAAGGGGCCAAGAAATTCCAGAGTTCACCAATACCTTCCATACCTTGCGCAATAAGCTGGGTATCAAAGACTCCGAACAACATTTGGTTCTGAAATACCGTGGGGCTCTACACAGATACATCCAAACTGAAATGGATTTTCTAGACATCTCATCACTCGGTGCTGCTTATCGATATGATGTTAAAATCGAGCAGAAATTTAAGTACCGGAACAAACGGGAGTTCGGGTCTACAAATTTGCAACAACCAAAGTATGACAAAGACGACCCTAACAAATAGTCTCCCGAAAACCAGTCCAAGCCACAGGAAAAGAAGGGTCACGAGAAGACAAAGAAGGACACCAGAAAATGGTGCGATTTCCACAAAATCCCCTGGAACAACAATAATGGATGTCGCTCAAAACAATCATTAGTGGATAAGATCAAAGACAAGGAGCCGAACCCTGATTCAAAATCTGATTATGAAAATACTGGTAAAAGACAGATCATCGACGCAGACCCCACTGGTATTTTCGCGACTGCAACAATTCAACTAGAAGAACCAACAGATCCAGAAGAGGGGGATCACCTTTTTCATTCACAGATGTGGGTGAAAGGGACCCCACTGCATTTTATTGTTGATAGCGGAAGCCAGAAGAACCTCATCTCAACAGATGTCATCAAACAGTTGGGATTGTCGACAACACCACACCCACAACCATACAACATCGGGTGGCTTTGCCAAGGACGAGATCTTCGTGTCATCCAGCAGTGCCGATTGTCATACGACATCCAACCCTTCAAGGATGAGGGATTATGCGATGTTTCCCCACTAGATGTCGTTGATGTTCTCTTGGACTAGCCATATATGTGGAGACACCATGATGTTTATGAGTCTCGACCCCGCAATGTCATTGTTTCTCTAGGGGGTCGTATCTACAAAATACCAGAGGTAGTTCCGACTATTGTTCCACTTAAACAGTGCCGCAAGGTAGTATCTCATACTACAAAATTCAACTTCTTCACAATCTGTTCAAAAGGGGAACAAAATGACACTGCAACCACTACAGCCTCTCCCGAAGCACCTTCTATCCAACAGAAGCAGGTCGACAAGGTTGCAGCAAAGCGCAACAATTCCTTCTGCACATTGTCCTCTCGTGTATCTCGACTTGTTGAACAACCTCAGCCTCAACAGGTTTGTGACAAACTTCCACAAACTGAGCAATGCGACGTCTCCAGCAAGGCAAGCAACTCACCAAGATTCAGATTCAACAAATGTTTTTCCCTCTCCCCCGGGCACTCAACGCAATGAATGCCATTGCTTCCTAAGGAGGGAGGATTGATACAGGTGGATATCGGTGGCCACCCACCTTTTCCAACCGACTCAAAACAATTTTCTGGCAATTTTGGTAATTTACTATTTTTAGCAGTTTTTAACTTCTCGGGCTATTTTGAGGCCCTAAATGACATTTTTGGGAAAATGGGGAGAAATATGGAAGTTCCTTCGATATTTCCCCCAAAATGAATCTCCTCGACGATACCTTTCCAATGGGATATCATGCGCCTAAAATGAAGATCGTATGGAAAAGTTACGACCCTGGGAAGTTGATTTACTAACTTACCCAAACAGAGCCCACATGACTTTTGGTGCTTCATTTCCTAGGGTTAGGTTTTGGGATTTCTAGGGTTTTTGACATTCTTGTTTATTGTAAAAAGGTCTTCAGAGCCCTATTGTAATCATCTTCTTGCGAATGTGAGTAGTTGTCACATCTCTTCTCAGAGATAAGCTGCCACCATTCTAGCGAGTCTTTCAATCTGTATTTTTACAGTCTTTGTACATTTCTTTCATTAATAGAAATCATGTATTACTGTATATCTGTGTTTATGGTTGCATCTCTGATACATTTATGTTATATTATTGAATATTTGCGATATCTCTGTGCATTTCTTTATTATATCTCCGCTCTCATTTCGTGCCGAAAATAATCCGGATCAACATTAGACACTAGACTCAAACTTAACACACTAAGGCCTAACCATTAGCACACACTCCAAGTTTGGAGAAAGTGAGTGAAAAACTTAGAAAATTATAATTCGCTAAAAAACAAGATATAATTAACAAGTGAAAAAAAACACTCTAGAGTATGTATTGATGACCAAGTATTAGGGATATGAGTCTTTTACATAGAATATACCTCATGCTAATTCATTTTATTACAATTCCCCCACGGGGGCATGGAACATGCATAAGGAAGAAGAAGAAGAAAATTTTGAAAGGGCCATAATGCCTAGATAGACTTCTGAACGTCGAATTTGAACAAGTGCCTTGTTCAATCTTTGCGGATCATAGTTAGTCACGCCTGGTGAAACTAGGGAGGTAACATGGCTCAAAATAGACTATAAAATATCTAGAAAATGCAGATTGGATGAGACCCCCCTAGAAAATAAACACAGTGGATAATATTCCCTTTACCGAAACTTTTTTGCACACATTTCTTCAGCTACTCTACCAAGTCATTGTCACTTTCACTCACAAGGAAACATGACCCATTGTATTGCTCCAAGTACAACTCTTTCAACCTAGTGATTGAACTATTTTTAGACAAGATGCCCTAATTTGGATCTAATTTTTCACTTTCTCGAAATCATTTGAAATTTTGGGTTTTCTTCTCCATCACTACCTAGACCCATTGATCTATAACACTTTTAAAAATTGAAACCTAAAAAATAAATGTTCTTTGATCATCATCAAAAGTTGCATGCATGCTCTCCTTGGTATAGGGTGTCTAGGAACCTAATCAATGTCCCAAACTAGTAAACTTCCAAAAACATAAACTTTCTAAAAACAAAAAATTCCAAAATGGAAGAATACCCTCTTCAAAAATTACTAGATGATTACTAAAAAAGAAACAAGTTTCTAAAGATGCTATAATTCTAGAAATATAAACTCTTCCAAAATAATAGATCTAAAAAAGAAAAATACATATTTGAAGTAATCACTATCCCATGCATGTTTCAAGTGTCATGTAACAAGCATGAATGAGAAACCTGCGAAAAATACAGTTGAAGTATGACCCAACTTTGAATTTCATATGGTGTCCTCCATGTCACTCTAAAAATTTCTTGAATAGAACCCTCTTTGTTAAACATTGGAACCAAAAGATTTACTCATGAATGTGATGAAGCTTAACATTGAACATGCATAGGGTGGACAACCCGAGTAGGCATAATGATTAAGAGGGGGGGTAGGGTATGTGCATGTGAGAAAGTTTTTATTTGTAGATATTAGTGTGGCATTAGCAAGGTATTGTTATAAGCAAAATCTGTCTGTAGGGACAGATCCGATCTATCCAGCTGTGAAGCTGGTTACAACCTCTTTGATAGCTCGACACGAGGTAGAGACTACCCGCACCTTAGGTGGTCTTTCGCCTGAGGCGGTAATGAAGGGGAAAAATAAAGGTGAAAGACTTACAAGAAGTCTTTCTCAGGACCACCCACCCTGGGTGTTATCCTTTCTTAGCTTCCTGGATGGCCAAAATGGCATGGGGGGTGAAAATTGTGGATAATGGGATGAAAATGAGCTTGCTGATTTTTAGGACAGTGAACTAAATAAAGCGGACAACGACCTGTTCACTTCCTTAAAGCGTTGGAAACTGTCCTAGAATGGGCCCCCGGGATAAACCGATGTCCTGGGTAATCAAACAATGAATGCCTTGGTTAAAAGGGTGTGAAACAAGGGTGAAAAGGGGGCTTAAAAGCTACAACCAAGTACTTTTAAATGTCTGTAAATTGTGAACAACAAGCTGTTCGAAGCTTTCAAGATAGGGAAACAAGCCCATAATGGCTTGATACCCCTCGGGGTGACCCGGGAAGTGATCCCGCAAGGTTGTTAAATCAAAAGTGGGCTGTAAAAGTGGATGAACAACCTTGTAACAAGATGTTACAGCTATGATATAAGGGAAAATATTCACAAATTCAATTTTGGTTTGTGAGTGAAAAGGTGGACTGACGAAAGGTTGACTTTAAAAGTATTTTATTAGTCATTTTTTTGTTTTTATCACATGCCTTGGCCACCACACTGTTTTGAAGGTTATCCCGATTAGGCAAACACATCCCGGAACTGTGCCAACCAGTATAAAAAGAGTAGTCCTAGCAAACCACGGTGGTTAGGTTGAAGAGTGCCCTATGCAGTTCAGAGAAGCAGGGATTAGCCACTTCTCGTCACTAGCGCTTTCGGGCTCTTAAAGCCGCTTGGATGGAAGAATGATACCTGCGAAAAGGAAGAGGCTCAGGACCCCCCTAAAGAGGGTTTTTGCTGAGCTTACCCAAGCAGAGTAGTATTCCAACCGAGCTAAGCTAATCAACTCCTTGACTGTGTGGTACTAAAGAAAAGACCACTCGACTTGTACTAACTAGACAATTTCCGAGGGGCTCCTGATGAAGACTCCCTGGCTTTGACTCTTAATATCCTACAAAATTGAAATTGCATAAACTGAAATACCAGGCCATCCATGTGGCGAGGTCACGTCTTGCTTTCACAAGCGTGCCTCCTGGTTACTGAATTTGAAATCTATTTAAAAAACATATACATAAAACAAGTAAATAGATAGGTGACATATATGTCACGGTTAGATAATATGTATATGTAAATATCTAAATAATATAAGTTTTTGTTTTCAGTGTATGGGGCGGACCCCTGAATTGTTTTCAAGTTTTTTTTGCGACGTTTTGCATATATTTAGCTTGCTGATTTTGCATGGCCCCTTTAGAGGCAACCACCTGTAGATTAGTGAGTGAAAAGTGATACAATGAAAATATAGCAAGATTAGATAATTACAAAATGACAATTACACCATTCAACCCAAAGGAATGGGTTGAGGCTCTTTGCGAGCGACAAAGCCGCCATATGCATGAAAGCCCCAACTAACTCCTTGTATGGGGATTGGAAATTTAGTGTTTTAAATATAAAAGGTGTGATGGTTATCTACACAAGTATTAATCAGATTTTTTACATGAATTCACAAGTGAACTATTCAAACTATCTACACAAATCAAACATATAAACATTGGTATGTGTATCAAAAATTTTTGGAGTGAGTGCAAGTGATAAGTAAAGTGAATATGAGAGTGATTGGGTAGATTTACCGATCGAAATGTGTGTTTTTGTTCGCTGCCCTGTTGGCTCCTTTGCCTCAAACAGGTCTCTAGGTGGTCCCCAACCGCTTAAGAGAAGCAGAGTGGGTGACCGGTTGTATCCTTGCAGGCAAACAACAATTTTTTAGTATTTATGCATGGAAAAACTGAAATAAACATAACATAAATTTACACATAAGAAGTATATAACAACCAACTAAGATGGCTGTCTCGTGGGGGGAAATTGACCAAAATGATCGATTTTCCTATTTGGGACAGTAAGGTTAATGGTAAAAAAACATAACAGAAATATACATGAATGAAAAGATAAGGCAAACAAGTATGGACAACCAGCTAAGAGGTCTATTTAAGGGTTCTCCTAAGGGGACCTAGGACTCCTAACCACTAGCTAAGGCAGAAAACAATTGAATACTTCAGAAAATCTGCACTAAAACACATTAAACAAATTAAACTAAGTTGTTAGAAGATGAAAGTAAGCAGGTTAAACCCAAGGAAGCAACAACAAACACCTAGCTAACCAATCCCTCCTAGATATAGCTAACATAACAAACATTTACCCCTACCCCTCAACCCTTAACCAATAAGTGACACATCTAACAACTAAAATTCAACAAGTATCACACACACAAAGAGTCTTGTAAATTTCAACAGAGCTTTGTTACTATATTCATCCTCCCATTTACAATGCCAACCCTCTTATTTATAAAGGAGAGGTGAAGGCTTAGAGTTAGGTCACAAGACACTTGTCACTTTTGGAAAAGTGACAAGTGGACCAACCCTAAAGAGATTTTGTCTTTTTACAAAAAGTAACCTTATCCTAAAAACATCTTATCCTAAAAGGGAACCTTATCCAAAAAGGGGATCAAATCAGATTTGACTTGACCCTTCAATTACATAGTAATACATCCCAAAAAGTAAATCATGCGAGAGTTCATATTACAAAAAATCATTTTTCATAAAATGACAAAGCTTGATATGCCACATCATCATTTTCCTAGGGATTTGTGCCATCCCAAAGGCTCTTTCATTGCTGTCATGTTTTGTAGATGCATGTGAGGTGGTTTAGGACAATTCTCAGCCATCCATGGCTGTCGGATTCACCGGAATGAAGCCCCAAGGTGTGGGGAATTTGTTGAGCTGCTTAGGAGGGAAAGGGGCCTTTGGGATTTGGTCGTTGTAAGTAAGAAAATGCCCTCTATTCATGCACTTTTTAGACCTAATTATACCCCCCCTTTGCTGCCTATAAGTTTCCCTTTGAGCTGGTCGAAGCATGGCTTCAATTTGGGCTTGTTTTGGTGAAGGGACCCTTTGGACCTGAAGATTGAGAGGCTATTCTCCTATACCAAACAATCAAAAAACTGTTCTTTACTATGCCTATGCTATATCCCTGTCTTCTATCTTTCCGCTTCCTTTCGTTTGGTGCAAATCCGACTCTGGATGAGTAAGATATGGCCCCGAGAAGGTATGCGGATGGAACCGGCCAAGAGACTGATCAAGAAAAAAAATGGAAGTTGGGACACAATTCTGGGCTGGACATCAGAATTAACAGGCTGCTATAGGCTTGCATACCTGTAGCTAAAATGGGTTTTTCTCATCTGGCCCAATTTGACCTCGGAGGACCCCAATTAGGCCTCTTTCCGACGCATGCTTGTTGGGCCAGGAATGAGTTCCTGTCGCTCTGGGACATGTCACTTAAAATATGGGCTGGATTTTCCGAGTTGAATGTCATGGATGTATTATAGACTTCACCCTGGTCGTTGCAACTATTCACGAGCGAAAATCCACCTCCGTATGACGAAGTTATAGCATTAAAAAGGCCAATGACCCTTGGGGGGGGGGATTTAAATTTTTAACATATAGTTCAAAACCCATTTTAAATTTAATTTATATTTTAATCAAACATTATAAAATCTTAAAAAATATTTTTAATTACAAATATATATAGAATATATATAATATATAATATATATATTTATAACTAAACTATAATCCAAAATTTAATATAATATAAAATTAAAAACAACAATAAAATTAAACTTAAATTAAAATAAACAAGATTTTAAACTATAATCAAAATTAAAATTTAAAATTAATTTGAAACCACCCCCCACCCGTCTGCCCTTGGTTGCCCATATGACCAGGCTGAAAGTGAAAAAGGAGCCCATGGGGTATGGAGAAGGTGGTTGGTGGCCGGGGAACGAGGGAGCGGAGGAGGAGAGGGTCGAGGGGTCTACATGGAGGGGAAGGCGTGCGAGGAAGATGGAGGAGAGAGCTGTGCAGAGTGGGAGGTGAGGGCCGAGAGGGGGGTGGGGGATGTGTGGTGGCTATGGGAGAGGAGGCCGCACGAGGGAGAAGGGAGCAGCGTGGCGGTGGAGGTTTGGGAGTGTGCACGGAGAGGGAGGAATGAAGGGGGGAATGGGAAATGGTGTTTGGAATGGGCGAGAGGCTGAGGGAAGGTTGTGCGAGTGGGCATGGAGGGGAATGGGAAATGGAGGAGGAGGCCGCGTGAGGGAGAAGGGAGCAGCGTGGAGGTGGAGGTTGTGGAAGAGGAGGAGAGTATGGGTGTGGAGGCGGCCGAGGAAAATGGGTGGGGCTGCATGCAGCAACAAGAGGAGAGGAGGAGCTCAGTGGTGGCACCCGGGTGGTGGATGGGTGGCTAGCCACCAAAAAAAATTAAAATTCAAAACTTTAAGGAAGTGGGTTTTTAGGCAATAAAATGGACGGGAGGTTCTAGGTTTAAACCCCCCTGCCCTCCATTTGAATTTCTGGGCAACTCTGGGAGTTTTTTGGGCAAAGGAGAAAGGGGAGGATTGGGTTCAAAGCCCAAGACTTCCCAGTGACATGCCCGGTCCTGCAATCTTCAGTAAAGAACTAAGAATTTTAAAATTTTAAAGGAGCCATGGAGGCTTGGGCCTGGTGCCCAAGAGGGGTTCAAATCCCCTCTCCTTTGCATCTTTTACACACCCAAAACTTCCTGAACTCAAAAACTAACAAATAAATCTAAACCAACAACCAATACCACACTTGAACCAGGCAAATAAACACCAATTTGAAGGAAAAATACAATTTCTTCATGCAGGATCTCAACACAACCAACAAAATTTTCCTTGATTTTTTTTTTCTTCGGGAAATAGGATTGATGGATTACCTGGTTAATTGTTTGAAGATTGCTGCATGGAAGCTGGCTACCCACTGCACAACTACAACTGCTACCATAAAAATCTTCCTCTTTTGCAATGAATTCCTGTTGCAGAGCTCCCCCCCCTTTGGCCAAACTGTCAAAATGGCTTGGGAGAGGGGAGGGGGGAGTTTTGATTTTTTCCAATTTTTCAAAAAACCAATTTTTCCCAAAATTTGCATGAGGCTACGTGCCTTCTCCCACATTTTCCAATTTTATGAAAAAATATAATAAAATTTTCAATTAAGTTTTTAATATTTCTTGGAAAAATGTGCAAGTCAAAGTTTGACTTTGACTATGACTTTGACCCTGCTGCTGCTGACTTAGCCCAAAAATGTTGCCGAGTGAGACGGAGTCGGAATCAGACGCAAGACACATTGTTGGAAAGGTATAGACGAGACCATCGAGAATATGTCATCACCAACTTGAGATAATCCCACCTCAACCCTCAAATACGACCCAGAACAATGGTTTCTTAAAACCCCCGACTTGCTGGTGGGCCCACATGACACCCAATCTTGCGAAAGGTGCCAAATCGCCATACGATATCCAATCGAGGAAAATGAGGTACTGTTGGAAAGGTATCGATGAGTAATTTGGTGAGGTGAAAATATATTTCTGTTCTGGGGTCATTGATGACTGTCTTAGCTATTATGAAACCCTGCCATGAGAGCTGGTGGACCCCCCTTTGCCTGAAATCATTGACCAACTTGTGACAGCTCTAACTGGGCCATCCGAGCTCGGAATGAGGAAAATGAGACGTCGTTGGAAAGGTGTCTGAGTCTATTACAACGTAGAATTGATGAATCTATGATTTATAACACTTTACCCACCAATTTTAACTCATGAAGCACTGCAACCAATTTGGTGCCTGAAAGTAGTCATGAACTTGCAAAAGCTCATTCTTACCAACCGGGGGTCGAAACCAAGCACGAGATATATCGTTGGAAAGGTATCACACTTCCCTACACCATGTTTGGGTTTGATTTTCCTTTTGATACCATAATATAAACAGAATCAGACCAGGAAGTCACAGCCTTGGGAATAATAATAATAATAAAATATTATTATTAAAGAACATGTGCACTTTATGTGTTTTTATCCTAATTTCCTGGCAAGGGGAAAAGGTACAAAGTGGATGCATGCTGAAGGAACGCATGCAGTTACAAGGGTGACAAGTGTCAATCCTGGTGCATGCGAATACAACGGCCAAGACAAGTCATGAGAGGGTCCCTCCTCCATTCTACTCGACTACCTGAGTGTGAACCGCCCGACCTCTGCAGAGTTACCCTCGTGCATCCTCTGAAGTACATCTTGTTGTTTGTTTGGAGATAGCCGTACATTCTATTGTGAACCGTGGAGTCTGAATTTATCCCTACGTGCACAACTCATCACGCATCTCTGAGAAGTCTGTGTCTTGATTTTAGGGATAGCCTGTGTTGAGTTCTAGAAAGCCAAGACACCCTCTGTCTGAGCATAGAGCCTATGCGTGGAGTCTTGTCTGAAGCCATATCTGTGATACCATCCGCCATTGTTAAACCTGTTGGAAAGCCTGTGTATTTTTTCCCCGTTGGTTGTTGTGGCCACGTAGTGTTGGACTGCGTGTGGCTTGTTGGCCAGTTTGAACAACACTCTCTCTAGGTGAGAGAGGTGATTGAATTGGAAGAAAAGGTTGCTTGGCTTGTGAGCGACTCTCTCTCCAGGTGAGAGAATGCGCAGAGGAAGGAGAGAACTCCTGGAAGGAACCCTGTAGCTTCCACAGAGCTCGGAGATTTCCGGTCCGGTCTGTTGCTGTAACCCAAGGCAAGGGAGGTTAGCAGCCGAAGGACTGTCTAGGTGGCAGAGAAGGTGTATACTCCTGAGGTGGAACAGGCATGTGGGGAAGGAGAGTCTGTGGGCAGTGAACATGAGTGGTTCCTGGGAGAGAGTTCCTTCCTTGTGACTGCGTGTTTTCCCTGTAACCTCAGCCTAGCCTAGGATTCCTTTCCTTGGGGTGGAGCTTAGTCCCAGCTCGGGGGTGACCTACTGCTGAGATGATGAGCAGTGTGGTCTAAGGCTGGGAGGTTCGTGAAAGGCCTGCACCTGGTTGGTGGAATTACCACAGTTTCAAGATAAGTATCAGCTTATGTTAAATTTTATGTTTTGCATGCCTGTGATGCTTATATTTTATCATGTCTTCTATTGTGCAGATGAATTATTGTTAATACCAGGGAATATTTGTGTTAGCAATAATTCTTATATTTACTCTGAGTTTAAATGTATTTCATTGATTAAACACATGTTGTTTTATAATCCGAGAGGGAGTGTTATATTTCCGCAAAGTATGGTAACCAAAAAGGTGTGTTACAAACTGGTATCAAAGCGATTAAGCCTTGGAAATAGAAAAAAGGTGCGTCACAAATTGGTATCAGAGCGATTAAGCCTTGGAAATAGAAAAAATGTGCGTCACAAATTGGTATCAGAGCTAGGTTTCGACACTGAGCCTAGATGGGCCATTTGAGTGGTCTTTGGACCGAGGGTGAGAGGATAAATTGTGTCTGGAGGACCAATTTCAGACCCTGGTATGGTCCGAAGTGTCAAGGAGTTACTTGACTGTGCCTATAAGCTCAGAAGGTACAGCGGTGTTGTGAAACCACAGCTGGTGTGGTATATGGCCACAGGGAGAGAGGACTCCACACCAGCAGTGCTGGAGCCTTAGGATCAGTTCGGAAGGGAAGGTGAGCCCTCATGACCGTCGGATCTGGAAAATGTGCGCAGGGATTAAAATCCCTTTTGAATTACACAGGAGCGTGGGAATCATGATACGCGAAATCCTGAAATCGTGAGGACCGTCTATCGGAGGGACACATGGCTATCGGTCAACATTTCATCATCCGGGAAACCAAAGGGCAAGATCCCTCATCGTCACAAGTCGCGAAACCCCAGTTATCGAAAACCCAAAGTCCCGAAATATTTGAAGATGGAAGAACCGACCCGAAATCCTGAAACGATCTACACCGTAGATCGTAGGAGAGGAGCTTGAACCGTTGGATCATTTCAGAATTTGGGGATTGAAATGAAGAGAGACTTGGAGTTGCTACATCGCGAACTCCTGGTCACCGAAAACCCGAAACTACGAAATCCCGAAACATCGAAAGGATCTGCGTCGTAGATCTGAGAAAGATCTGACCGTTGGATTTCATTTGGAATGGACGTGGACACACAGGTGTGTACCACGTGCTAGTGGGTCGAGAAGAGAAGAGAGAGTGGTGGGACCCGATGATGTCACCAAAGTGATGTGGACCCTCCTGAACGTGCCACACGCCACTGTGGATAAGGGCGACAACTGTGCTGTGGGCCCGGAGAATAAAGTAAATCAAAATTTTGGAATTCGGGAGTTGGAGTGACTAGGGGTTGGGAGTCACTACGTCGTGAACTCCCGAGTACCGAAGACCCAAAAACCGAAGTCCTGAAGTCCCAAAATTTTCGAAGATAAAAGAACCGTCGAGGGTTTGACTATTGGATCCTCGTGGACCAAAACCCCGAAACCTGAAAAAGAGTACGAGAGTCTCGTAGACCGAGACCCCGAGACTAGAAGTCCCGAAAGCGAGTGTGTGAGCCTCATACACAAAAACCCCGAAGTCTCGAAGTCCCAAAATTTGTAGAGCCAATAGAACTTAGAAAACTTCGTGAAGTCAAAATGTTTTCTCACTCACGTTGAATTATGAATATTGTGATGTTGTAAGGGTTAAGGCCTGACAAACTTTGGTTGGCTGGACATCGTGTGTGCAGAGTTCAACGAGTGTCAAGACAGCCGAAAACCGACGCCAAGTATGGAATTGGAAGAGGTGCAGATTGCCTCCGAAACAAAGGACGAAAGGGTAGGAAGGAACGTCAACTTGGGAGTTGAAGGAACAAACTCTAATGGGCACGGAAAAGAGATGGATAAGGAAGGACATATGATGAAACTCATTGAAAGATTGCAGAAAGATGCCTAGGATAGCTGAGATGATAGTCGAAAATTCATGAAAATCAGGGATCGGCAGGGTTAATTCAACTTAAAAATGTTGAAGAGCCTGGAAAGAATAGAAAAAAAATTGGAAAAAGAAAGTGTTGGCGACGAAAGTCACTCCTGGACTGCTAGCAGGAGCAGAGCCCGACGCCCATCAATTTTATGTCACAGTGGTTTATAGATGGGGTGACCGAATGGAAGCCAACTCAAAACAATATCATTCCAACTCCGAAACTAGGCTAGGCATGCATGGGTGAGTGAGGTCTTTTATAAACTTCAGACAGTGAGTTGTAGTATATGGTGAAACAGGCGGAAGACTTATATAAGAGAAAAGCAGAGGTCTGGTACTAACATCAAGTTACTAATAGACTGTAGAAGAAAACATTTGAAGGCAATATCATCTTACATTCAAACACAAAACTAGAGAATGCAATCATGCGACAACGAACCTTTCATCATAACATAACTGCAATGATTCGCGAGAATCAGTCAATCACGAATTCCCTGGTATGAGAGGAAAACATAGACGGGATAGGAAAATTGTTTTTCATAAAACAAGAAATCTCAAATACAAATGCATACCCAGAAAACTAGAATATCTGTTAAAACTTTACAGTAGGGAGCTCTGCTCTACCATCGATAGATACAAAAATGGCGAAAATGCCTACATATACTCAAAACAACAACAACAACAAAATCGAGACGTTGCATTAAGAGCTTTGCGTCTGCATGGCTTCTGACAATCTGCACCTGCAGTCTCCGGGTGATCGTGCACCTATGGCAGACGCAATTGGGCTTCTGACAGTCCCGCAGGTGAATCGACGTGCTCTTAATTCGTCGTCAGACTTTCCCTTTATGGCGGAGAAGATGTCTAACCACCACCAACTACCTTAATAACTGCTTTATTGGGATTGAGGATAGCTCAGCCAACTCGACATCTTTGGGACGTGGAAGACTCCTCGCGCTGCCACCTGGAATAACTGAATGGATTGACGAATAGGCGTGGAGGCCAACGCGAAGGGTGGGGTGCATAACGGGAGTGGTGGCGCCAGCACTATGAGGGTGAAACGAGAAGTGGCGAGGTGCGGGAGATGTGGCAGGGGAAGGCACGCGACGAAAGGAAATAAGCGGAAGGAGGTAGGAGGTGAAATGTGATGGGCACAATAAGGCTGACGTAGAAGTGAGCGGGACCAATGGCGGGTGGTGAGTGGATGATGAGGTGGGGGGAGGGACCACATGGATCAGAAGAAGGAAGGTGGACAACTGTCGGAGGATGAGGAAGGGCTAAAGGGAGCGAGACCCATCGCATGGTTAGGTGGATAACAGATGGCGAGATGACATGACAAGAAAGGGGGCCCCACATTGATTTAAACGCAGAAAGACAGATGGTGTCTGGATTGCTTGTGCGCCATTGATCCGGGCGGTCTTGATCACAGCCGTTGGAGAGATGCGTCCTTGATTCCGGACCCCCCCCCTCCGCTTAAAGGTAGAAAGGCGGGGGGGTCCGGAATTACCCTGCGCGCCGTTGATCCGGGCGCTTCGATCGTAGCTGTTGAAGAGGTGCGCCCTCGATTTCGGACCCCCCCCCCCCCCNATCACCTGTGCGCCGTTGATCCTGGCGCTCTGATCCCTGCCGTCCAGATGCTTTTTCCATTTAAACACGGACATATTTGCATCCTGAACTTAGGACAAGTGGGTTTTATCCATTCCTCCGCATTCTAACCCCTCTTACCAGAAATGTCGCTAACATAAAGTGACACAAGAAGATTAAGAAGTGTCAGAATCCCTGAGAGGAGAAGAAGATCGAGGAGTGGTAGCAGACATTACCGTCTCTCCCCGAAGCATTCTGGAAAGAAAACACACAGTAGTCCAAGCCCGTCCCCTACCAGAAAACACCGAAAATATGGAAAGGATGAATTGAAAGGGGAGATGAACAAGATTAAGCCTCCAACATTCGATGGAGAACATAAGAAGGAGGAAGATGCCGAGACATGGTTGCTTGGCATGAAGAAATATTTCCAACTACAGAACTACTCCGCTCATGCAGAAGGAAGAATTGCGATGTACCAGCCAAAAGGGAAAGCATCCATGTGGTGGGATCAGTTTGTGCAAGTGCAGCACATCAGAGAGAAAGATATCACTTGGAAGGAGTTTAAGAGGTATTTCGAGAAGAAATACATGACCAAAAGATATTATGACAGGAAGATGAAGTATTTCTTTGAACTCAAGCTAGGCAGCATGACCATTGATGAGTACAAACGAAGTTTCTTGGAACTGCTGAAGTATGTTCCATTCATCAAAGATGAGACTGTAAAGATTCAGAGGTATCTGAGTGGACCGCCACCTTCCATCGGTGATAAGATTCAGTATGATGATCCTAAGACTATGGAAGAAACAATAAGAAGGGAAAAATGCTTGTATGAACAACAAAGAGAAAAGCCTACCTTTCAGAAGGCTTGGGATGACCAGAAGAGGTTTAAGAAGGAACAGAGGCAGAAGGGAAACAAGCCTCCCTTTTTCAGAAATAGTCCTCACGGACAACCATCCTTTAGAGAGCCCAAGAAGGCTGAAGTGGGTGAGCAAATTCCAAGACCGCCACCTATGGAGTGTTGGGGTTGTAAAGGAAACCATAGGTATAGAGACTGCCCCCACAGAAAAGATAAAGCAAGAAATGTACATACTGTTCACCAAGCTGAAACAATGGAGGATATGGGCAGCAAAATGCCAAGGATCTATGCAGCCCTGGACAACAAGCAAGCAGAATTTCAATCGCACATGATTGAAGTGGAAGGTATGATTAACAACCGACCACTCATTATTTTAATTGATTCAGGGGCTAGCCGTAGTTATGTAGATCCTAGGGTGGTGAAAATTTTGCGTTTAACAAGAAGCAAACATGAAAAGTCTTGGCTAGTATAGTTAGCCACAGGAACCAAAAGGAAGGTCACTGAATTGGTTAAGTCTTGTTCAGTGGACATGAAAGGATTGAGCACTAAGGTTGAATTGAATATTCTACCTTTAGGCTCTTACGACTGCTTAATTGGGATGGACTGGTTGGACCAACACCATGCCCTTCTGGACTGCCGTAAAAAAAGGTTTACATGTTGGGATGAAGAGGGAAATCAGCTAACAGTCCAAGGAATTCCCAGAGCCATGGCTGTTAGAGAAATCTCAGCCATGCAGTTGAAGAAGTGTTACAGGAAAGGCTGTCAATTATTTGCAGCCCGTGTGGGAGAAGCATCCAGAGATGCAGTCTCGAAGCTGGAAGACCATGAGGTACTCAAAGAGTTCAAGGTCGTATTTCAGGAGGTACCTGGACTACCTCCGAAGAGGGACATCGATTTTTCTATAAAATTGATACCAGGGGCAGCTCCAGTTTCAAAAGCTCCTTATAGAATGCGTACGCCAGAGATGAAAGAGTTGCAATTGCAGCTTGAAGAGATTTTGAAGAAGGGATACATTTGCCCCAGCGTGTCACCTTGGGGAGCCCCAATCCTATTCGTGAAGAAGAAAGATGGGACGTTGAGGTTGTGCATTGATTTCCGGCAGTTGATTAAGGTAACTGTCAAGAACCAGTATCCTCTGCCGAGGATCAATGATCTTTTTGATCAGTTGAAGGACGCGAAAATATTTTCAAAAATAGATCTCAGATCTGGATATCACCAAGTGAGAATAAATGATGAGGACATCAGCAAGACCGCCTTTAGAACAAGGTACGGTCATTATGAGTTCACAGTGGTTCCGTTTGGATTGTCAAATGCACCTGCTAATTTCATGTGCTTAATGAATGGTGTATTTAGGGACTATTTAGACAAGTTTGTCATAGTCTTCCTGGACGACATCTTGGTGTATTCCAAGTCAGAGGAAGAGCATGAGAAACACCTGAGAATGGTGCTGCAAGTGTTGAGAGAAAACTAGCTGTATGAAAAGATGAGCAAATGCTCATTTTATCAAAGACAGATCCATTACTTGGGACATATTATTTTAGAAGAGGGGATCGTTGTGGATCCTGAAAAGGTTGAGGCCATCTGAGAATGGTCAGCGCCAAGGAATGTGGCAGAAGTTAGATCTTTTATGGGTCTGGCAGGCTACTACATAAAGTTTATAGCTGGATTCTCAAAGATATCTCACCCTATCACTTCCTTGCAAAGGAAGGAGAAGAAGTTTCAGTGGACTGAAGAGTGTGAGAGAAGTTTCCAGCGATTGAAGTAGCTTTTAACCAACGCTCCAATCCTGAAGATTGCAGATCCAAATATGGATTTCATGGTGTGCACAAATGCATGTAAGGAGGGGCTAGGAGGAGTTCTCAGCCAAGAGAGATTTGTAATCTGTTATGAATCCAGAAAACTGAAAGAGCATGAAAGGAATTATGCCACTCACGATTTAGAGCTGGCAACAATCATCCATGCATTGAGGAAATGGAGACATTACCTCATGGGAAGGAAATTCGAATTGAGAATAGACCACAATGGTATGAAGTATTTAATTGATCAACCAACTTTAAACGCCAGGCAAACCAGATGGTTGGAGTTTCTGTGCGAATATGACTTTGATATCAAGCATATCAAGGGTAAGGAAAATAAGGTGGCTGATGCACTCAACAGAAAAGTGCATGACTTACATGCTACAACCATTAGCATGTACATGACCGATATCAGGGATAGAGTTCTGGACGCTGCAAATGTTGATTTGCAGTTCAGAGATTTGGTAGCAAAGCTACAACAGTGTGAGAGACCACAGACCAAGGAAAGTTACACCTTGGAAGCTGATGGCTTACTTCTGTATAAAAACATAGTGTACATACCCAATGTCCAAGAATTGAAGCTGACAATTCTAAAAGAAATGCATAACGTGACGTATGCCGGACATCCTGGTTATCAGAAGACTGTAGCAACAGTCAAAAGACATTATTTTTGGCCGGGTATGAAGAAAGAAATCGCTGAATACATCGCCAGATGTATGGAGTGCCAGAAAGTTAAGGCTGAGCATAGGCACCCAACAGGGTTGCTGCAACCCTTACCCATTCCTGAGTGGAAGTGGGAAGTGGTGACAATGGATTTTATTACAGGATTGCCCAGAACAAGAAAGCAGCATGATTCAATCATGGTGGTGGTGGACAAGCTTACAAAAGATGCCCATTTTATTCCACTGAAAACCACTCACAAGGCAACATATGTTGCTGATATCTTCTTAAAAGAAGTGGCACGCTTGCATGAAATTCCTAAGATGATTGTGTCTGATAGGGACCTGAAATTCACCTCGAATTTTTGGAAAGGACTATTCAAAGGATTCAGAAGGAATCTGAACTTTAGTACAATGTATCATCCTGAGTCTGACGGACATACAGAGAGGGTGAACAGAGTAATAGAATACATGCTAAGAATGTATGTGATGGATAAACCATCAAGATGGGAAGACTACCTGTATTTGGTAGAATTCGCCTTCAATAATGGGTATCATACATTGTTGAAGATGAGCCCATTCGAAGCACTTTATGGAAGAAAGTGCAACACTCCAGTGAGCTGGGATAATCCAGCCAACAGAGCAGTAGTTGGGCCTGAGATGCTCAAAGAGATGGAAGACCAAATGATAAAAATTAAACAGAATTTGAAAGCTGCCCAGGACAGGCAGGAGAGTTATGCTGATAAGAACATAACCCACAAAGAATACAAAGTGGGTGATCATGTTTTCCTGAAAGTAAAAACTAACAGGAGTTCCCTGAAGCTGGGAAGTTGCGCCAAGTTGGCAGCAAGATTTTGTGGGCCGTTTGAAATCCCGGAAAGGATTGGGCCAGTTGCATACATGCTTGCATTACCTACATCTATGAATGTACATAATGTGTTTCATGTTTCACTGCTTAAGAGATATATACCTGATGCTAATCATGTTATCAATTGGAATGTGATTCAGGTGGAACCAGAAGGTGTCCTGCAAGTGCATCCTGTGCGCATATTGGACAAGAAAAGCAAACAGCTCCGGAATCGAGCCATAGAGCTTGTAAAGGTCCAGTGGACCTGGTACAGTCCTGAGGACGCGACATGGGAGCATGAAGATGTTATGTGGGCAGAGTACCCGCATCTTTTTGAAAATTTTGAAAAGCTTGCAGAGACAATTTAAGGTTGCACTGCGGACAGTGCAGAAATAAGGGGAGGGGGATTGTAGTGTCCCCAAGGTCGAGCCCTTTGTAAATCTGGGTTATGAAATGAATTGTAAATATGTGTTATAGGCTAGTGAGCCAAGTTTGTATAAGGCGGTGGGCTTATGTGATTGTTAGGCTAGAGAGCCTAAGGGTTGTAGGCCAAGGGCCCGATTTTGTACCTGTATGTATGCAACACATTAATAAAATATAAACACCGCTGCGTGCAGGCTGACACGATGAATGAGTGATGGGGGACTGAGCATCCATAGAGAGGGTAAGGGATTAGGGGCTGGAAGGTGGGAAAAGGGGGCTAAGTGTTAAGCCTAGGGGGCTTAAGCCTTGGGAATAATAATAAACTATTATTATTAAAGAACATGTGCAATTTATGTGTTTTTATCCTAAGTTCCTGGCAAGGGGAAAAGGTACAAAGGGGATGCATGCTGAAGGAACGCATGCAGTTCCAAGGGTGACAAGTGTCAATCCTGGTGCATGCGAATAAAATGACCAAGACGAGTCATGAGAGGGTCCCTCCTCCATTCTACTCGACTGCTTGAGTGTGAATCGCCCGACCTCTACAGAGTTACCCTTATGCATCCTCTGAAGTACATCTTGTTGTTTGTTCGGAGATAGCTGTACATCTTGTTGTGAACCATGGAGTCTGAATTTATCCCTGCGTGCACAACTCATCACGCATCTCTGATAAGTCTGTGTCTTGATTTCGGGGATAGCCTGTGTTGAGTTCTAGAAAGCTGAGACACCCTCTGTCTGAGCATCGAGCCTATGCATGGAGTCTTGTCCGAAGCCATATCTGTGATACCATTTGCCATTTTTAAACCTATTGGAAAGCCCGTGTCTGTTTTCCCCGTTGGTTGTTGTGGCCACGTAGTGTTGGACTGCGTGTGGCTTGTTGGCCAGTTTGAACAACACTCTCTCCAGGTGAGAGAGGTGATTGAATTGAAAGAACAAGTTGCTTGGCCTGTGAGTGACTCTCTCTCCAGGTGAGAGAATGCGTAGAGGAAGGAGAGAACTCCTGGAAGGAACCCTGTAGCTGCCACAGAGCTCGAAGATTTCCGGTCCGGTCTGTTGCTGTAACCCAAGGCAAGGGAGGTTAGCAACCAAAGGATTGTCTAGGTGACAGAGAAGGTGTATACTCCTGGGGTGGAACAAGCATGTGGGGAAGGAGAGTTTGTGGGCAGTGAGCATGAGTGGTTCCTGGGAGAGAATTCCTTCCTTGTGACTGTGTGTTTTCCCTGTAACCTCAGCCTAGCCTAGGATTCCTTGCCTTGGGGTGGAGCTTAGTCCTAGCTCGGGGGTGACCTACTGCTGAGCTGATGAGCAGTGTGGTCTAAGGCTGGGAGGTTCGTGGAAGGCCTGCACCTGGTTGGTGGAATTACCATAGTTTCAAGATAAGTATCAGCTTATGTTAAATGTTATGTTTTGCATGCCTGTGATGCTTATATTTTATCATGTATTCTGTTGTGCAAGGACCATTTTTCACTTTAGGGATAACCGAAGAATGAAAGTGGTGCAGTAAAGATATGCAACATAATTTATACTAAGATTCACATAAAATAGAAGAATGGGAATAATGACCCGGGTTTTGTTGAGCAATGTGGCTCAAGTGACATGGGTCCCTCACCCAGATTATGGCTTAATTGTGAGAATCAAGGCTTAAGGTGAATCTTGGATCAACACAAAGTCTCATGCATACCTTTGATTCTCGACACACAAACAAGCAAACGAGAATTTTTTAAATCAGCGACCCACCGGAGGAAAACTAACAAGCAAACCAATCAAACAAGGGAACAAAGAAATATAAAAAACCTGTGGCAGTAGGTGCTGAAATATCAAGTGCTCATAAGTGATGGAACTTTGTAGGAAAACGACCATTGCTTGGATAAATCATATTGTAAGTGGTCAGGCAAAGTGCAGTTTCAATCACATAGCTATGTAAGCCATCATGCCATCATGGTTTTCAGCTTCACCAGAGAATGATATGCTACCTCCTTAGACCTCCCCTGCTGACTTTGATGAAATAACAACCAGGTTTTCTCCCATTTAAGATGACTTTAAGACAGAGTTTCCCAAAATGTCAAGTATGATAAAAGGGATTCTAGGAGTTCGGTCTTCTCAAGCAACCACGCAACAATAATGACAATATCCTTCGTGTTGAACCCCAGACAAACCAAAAAGAAGGCAACCTACAACGTTAAAATGAAAAAGACCGAAACCCATGGAAGAATCAAAGAGGGGATTATACTCCAAAATCGGAACCAAACAAACAAAAGAATCAATATTTGAAACCAAACAGGCAAAAGGGCTCAAGACTGAAACCAAGGGGCAAAACGGCTCAAGGTTGAAACCAAGGGAAAATATGCAAGAAAGAAAAGGTAACAAAAAATACATACAAGAAAGAGAATCAATAACGTTGAATAGATACAAACAAAAAAAAGAACAAATGGTGACTTATGTACAAGATGATGAGGCCTCTCAGGAGTAAAAGAACTTTAGGTGGTGACCATTCACGGGGAATTGAAGTGGTTTTCCATCAAGGGTTTTTAATTTGAAAGAATTTGTCCCTAAGACCTCATAGATTGTGTAAGGACCCAACCATAATGAATCAAACTTGCGATGTTTGGATGGAGCCTCATGTGCTTTTTCCCATAATAAGACATCATCTCCTATTTTGTAATTTACCATCGTGGCTCTTTTATCGAATGAACGTTTAACAATGTCTTGCTTCTTTTGGAGGTGTTGGAATGCGTCCTTTCTTACCTCTTCTAGTTCGACGAGTGTGTCTAAACGATGTTGTAACAGTTGGAAATCATCTTCTACCTCAGCAATAGCCAACCTCAAGGTTGGAATTTGTAAGTGAATAGGCAGTACAACAGGAGTTCCATACACTAGAGTGTAAGGAATTTGACCTGTTGCTGTCTTGGGAGTTATACGATCAGACCATAAAGCAAAGTTTAACTTTGTGTGCCAATCACGCTTGTTATCCTTGACTATCATCTTAAGGATCCGAATCAGATTTTTATTCGTTGATTCGGCCAAACCATTACCTTGGGGGTAATAGGTGGAAGATCGAAAAAGTTGGATGCCATATGTAACACTAAGGTGTAGCATGCCATCTGACATGAAAGCTGATCCATTATCAGTTAATATCTCCAAAACGGGATAAAATGTTATGTTCAACGAATTCTACCACCTGTTGACTTGTAGCATTTCTAAGAGCGATTGCTTCAGCCCACTTTGTAAAGTAGTCTGTGGCTGTTAAGATGAGTACATGACCAGCATTGGAAGGCGGTGAAATCGGCCCAATAAAGTCCATGCCCCATCTTGCGAAAGGGACTTGGACTTCAATAGGCCTAAGAGGCAAGGCAACTAACTTTTGTTCCCAGTGAAGCATTGGCAAGCTTTGCACTTTCGAACAAGTAAATGAGCATCTTCGTGGAGTGAAGGCCAAAAGTAACTTGCATGTAGAACGTTTGCTGCAGTGGTTTTGGCTGAAAAGTGACCTCCACAAACCCCAGAATGGCATTGTTCAAGTGCCATTTGGGCTTGATCAGGACTCAAGCATCGTGACAAAATCCCATCAAGGTTTATTTGGTAAAGGATTTGGCCTTGTAAAACATACCGAACAACTTGTAAATGAAGTGTTCGTTTGGCTTTAGTATCCATGTCCGGTGGGCACACACCATTGATCAGGAAATACACGATAGGTCCATACCATGGTTGTGAGGCTAACTCAATTTCGTTAACCAATTCTTCGAAAGAAATCAAGTCATCTACTTGAGGTGGTTTAGCTATGACCGAGGGATGGGATTGGGTTAGCAATCCAACCAGCCCTGTCCCCCTAATGGTTTTCGTTGGCTTAATTTCCAAGTCATACTCTTGCATGCGCATGATCCATTTGGACCACTTACTATGCAATTCAGTTTGATTCAAAGCAGTGACTAAGAGAGAGGTAGGCAAAAAAACCTGAACTTTATGGCCTTGGATGTAATGTCGAAATTGTTCCAAGGCTTTATACAAGGAATAACCATGTTTCTCCAGTGTAGAATAATTCAGTTGGCGTGGTTTCAAATTTTGGCTCACGAAGGCGATTGGCCTAAGATTTTCCCCATGATCCTTTTGCAACAAGATTGCAGAAATTGTCTCCTCTGATGAATTAGTGTACATGAAAAAGTATTTAGAGGGATCAAGAATGACTAACAGAGGGGAAAAAGCAATGTCTTGCTTAATGGATTCAAAATCCTGGTGGGTAGGGGGGTCCCATTTGAACCGAATGTCTTTCTTCATAAGTTGATTTAGAGGTTTAACTACTTGAGAAAAATCAGGAATGAAGCATCGCAGGAAGTTTACCTTTCCAAAGAAAGATTGCATTTCCTTTTTATTGGTAGGTAAGGGCAACTTTTTGATTGCTACCACTCTCCCAGGATCAACTTTGACACCTTCTCGAGAGACGATGTGACCCAAAATTTTTCCCTCCATAACACCGAAAATGGTCTTCTTAGGATTTAAAGATATGCCAAACCTACGACATCTAAGGAGAACCTGCCTAAGGTGATCAAAATGACTACTCCGTTCTTTGGAAAAGACAGTGAGGTCGTCGAAGTAAACAACAATGATTTTACCCAATAATCCTTTGAAAGCAATGGCCATGGCACGTTGAAAGGTGGTCCCATCATTAATCAATCCAAAAGGCATCTTGTTATATGCATATGTGCCCCAACGAGTAGTGAAGGTGGTTTTATGACTATCAGAAGGATTGAGGGCTATCTGATTGTAACCTGAGAAACCATCTAAAAGGGACATCATTTGAGACCCAGAGACTTGTTGGAGAATCTCTTCCATAGGTGGGGCGGGGTAGTTGTCTTTTAGGGACACCCTATTCAAATGTCGAAAGTCGACACACAAATGAATATCGCCAGTTTTCTTCCTAACGAGAACCAAATTAGATACCCATTGTGAGTAACGAACATGGTAAATGACCCCGAATGTTTTCATCTTGTCCAATTTAGCTTTAATTGTTTGTTCCAAAGTAGGGTTGTTCTTTCTCTGTCTCTGCCTATAAGGTTTTGAATTAGGGATTATGGGTATGGCATGAACTATCTCCTGCATATCAAAAACTTTGAGGTCCTGATAGGACCAAGCGAAAACATCCTTGAACTTTGTCAAGAGTTCCGTGAATTGAACGACCTCAGAAGGGGAACACTGTGCACCTATATAGACCAGTTTTGGATCTTTCTCAGTTCCCAGGTTAATAGATATGGCTTCTCGCACCTTCCTAACAGATTCGCTATCAATACTAGGCACATAAGTAGTGGCATCATTGGAATCAAACATGGATTCCAATACTGACAAACCAGGGGGGATCTTATTTGTCTTCAATTAGATTATGTTCCCAGTTTCCTCTTCCAACTCATGGTTGATATGTAAATCTTCGAATTCCTCCTTGTTTTGGAGGAATCTACAGATTTGTTCGTCAGTATCAAAAACTTGCCAAGAATCAACATTATCAGGTAACGCAGGTCTATGTAAAATTTGGACTTTTATATCTTCAATAGACCTTATGAAATCCGAAGTGAAACAAGAACCAACCAAGGCCAAAGTATTAGCTACGTGGTTTGCAGCCCTAGGCATGGCTTGAATGTTGAAAGATAAGAACTTCTCAATAAGTTCCTTAGCTCTTTGGTGGTATTGTTTGAGGCGTGGGTTGTGAACTTCATATTTACCTCTAATTTGATTCACAACCAATTCAGAATCCCCACTCACCAATAAATGGCGTATTCCTAAGCCTAAGGCCTTTTGGAGGCCTTGAACTAAGGCTTCATATTCAGCCATATTATTAGTGTTAGGGAATTCTAACCGAAAAGAGAAAGGGATTGAGTTTCTCTTGGAATCACACAAAAGGACCCCAACCCCAGATCCATTCTTGGATTTAACACCGTCAAAATCCATACTCCACACCATTTCTTCCAGCTCAGAAGGAGGGACATGTGCATCTTCCTCAGATAACACAGTATATGTACCCATACCTGTATCTTGAAAAGACACATGTTTTTTATTATAGGAAGCAGGTACTACCTGCTCTCTGTATTTTGGTTCTCTCCTAATGATGATTTCAACACCCTTATGAGGAAAGGTGAAGTGGGTCCCCTCCATGAAGTAATGACCATTTTTTACTTTGGTGGACCACTCCCTCCATAAAAGCATGCCATATGCTTAAGGTATATATGCTACGATCACGTTTATGAGCATGCTCACCTCTGGATCTTGGTCGTAAGTAATGGATAAGTCTTTAATGTAACCGATGGTTTCTACAGTCCTAGAATCCAAAGCTAACATGTCTTTACATGGGCCTGTGCATTCAAGACCCAGTATTCTCATGACTCGTAGAGGAATGAAATTGTGCCTCACTTCTGTGTCAGCGACACAATTATGGAGTACAAAATCAAAAATAAAAACTGAGATATAGAAAGGAGGAACCCCAGGGTCTAAATCAATAACATCATATGCTTCCCTAGGTTGAGAAGTGGACTCTTTGGAAAGAGGAAGTTTCTATTCCGTTCGTGGGGTAAGGGGTGCTTGTAGAACACATGAAAGGTTTTCAAATTGAGTGGGTGTTCTAAAAGCATCTAATAATGTCATGTGGGCGGGAACCTTCACTAGATCTTCAACGATGTTGTAAGGTATCGGTGTTAGGAAACATGGCGGTGGATTATTAGGCAAGTTTACCTTGTTTGGGGTCCAGGGAACCCTGTTCCTTGTAGGGGAAGGTAATCTACCATTCGCGGGAAGGTTTCCCTTTTCATTGTCCTTGGGGTCACTTTTGGCCTCTTCCACCCCTTGCAGAGTGGTTTTAGGGGCCTGACTCCTAGTTTCTACAACAAAGCTTTCGAAAGCAAGAGGATCGTCATTGCAGGGAATATAGTCTTCCATGTTAACTTGGTCATTTTGGGAAGCGGAAGGAAGTTTGTTTTTTACTGGAGGTAGAGGTGCTTTTTCATTTTTAGACAATTCCACGTGACATGTATACGAGTAACAATACTCAGGGTCATGGAAGTCTTGGAAAAAGTGACACCAATCCACTTTAGCAACATGTTGCCTAGGAGGAGGAGCAGGAGGGAAAGGAGGTCTTGGCCTCGAAACAACAGAAAACTGCATGTCATTCACCTTTCGATTAAGGGAAAGTATTTGGTTGTTCATGTTCATTAACAACTTGAGTGTTTCCGAACTTTCCCTTTCTTCAATCCTTGAAGTTTGGGCAGGTGGAGTTTCATACCGAGGACCCTCATTTAGAGGTACATCATTCCTAGGTCTCCCGTTAAAATGGGGCTGCGCTAAAGGTGAAGGAATCATACTGGATTCCTCCATGTTTCTTTCAATTTCCAGGGCGCTAGTCTTGGACGCATCTAAAGTTTGTGTTGATTTATCTTTCAATATATATTTTACATTTGGATTCATAGAGGTCATGTAATAATGGAACAAATTGTTCCCAGATGGTTGGGAAGCGGTTGGGATCCTATTCAAGGTTGAGGTAAAGCGTTGATTAAAATTCTGTATTTGCTCACCCTCATGGATGGAGATGGTTGTGAAATCCCTGAGCAGGGAAGCCACATCATCCACCCCTTGGAAATGTTTCTTGAATTCTTGAATCATAGTGTTCCAATTTGGGATACTATCATTAGGAAGCAAGCAATACCATCTCGCTTCTTCACCCTCAAAGGTTCTCACAAAAAGTCTAATGATGACATCGGGAATTGTTATGTCCATAAGTGCTAATGTGTCATAGAAGTTTTGTATATGCTCTTCAGCACTCAAAGTACCGGTGCCACTGAACTTGGGAATCCTATTTGGGGCATCCGCAGGTATGTCATGAAGAGGTCTGGCCAACCTCAAAGGAGTGCCGGGTTGACATGGCATTGCCATCGGGACAACTATGCGGTGAACAACAACAGTTGTTGAAACGATGGGAGAAACAACCCGAGGATTAGTAACTGTTTTTGGATTAACTAAAGTTTTCTTTAGTAAGGGGCTTTGAATAGGAGAAGAGGAAAAGGGTGACTGAGTTCGCATTGCAGAGGTAACAAGTTTCTCTGGTTTCCCAGGTGTATGTGTCTCACTACTTGTTTTCTTTCGCAAACTTTGACTTCTTGTAACCCTGGGGGACACTGTTTCCCTAGTCTTAGGATACTTCCACCCTGCTAGATTGCAAGGGGCCAAGTAAGTACTTTGAGTACAAGGGGTGTATCACCGACAATCCTACTCTTTCTAACACAATGTAAAATAACCCAACTAAAAACAAAGCTTTTTTTTTTTTGTTCTTCTCAAAGTGGAAGGGAAGGTATGATAGACTTATAACTTCTCACGTGAGTTCAAACAAGTAAAATCGAAGACCGACAAGGTAAAAGGAAAGGAAAACTCGATGGTATTTATAACTCCCAAGTGCAATGGAAATTGCAAGGAAACTGAACTATAACAAGTACCAAAGAAAATTCCAAAGGGTCACTGAAAGACCTTGCCAAAAGTTTGTCAACAAGTAGGAAAAGGACCACAAAGAATTTGGGTCCAATGTTTAGTACAAGCTTGGGATACAAGCAAATCTAAAGAGGTTTTCAAGTCCCCAGTATGGTCGCCAGAAAAAGGTGGGTGTTATAAGCAAAATCTGTCTGTAGGGATAGATTCGACCTATCCGACTGTGAAGCCGGTTACAGCCTCTTTGATAGCTCGACACGAGGCAGAGACTACCCGCACCTCAGGTGGTATTTCGCCTGAGGCGGTAATGAAGGGGAAAAATAAAGGTGATATAATTACAAGAAGTCTTTCTCAGGACCACCCACCCTGGGTGTTATCCTTCCTTAGCTTCCTGGATGGCCAAAATGGCCTGGGGGGTGAAAATTATGGATAATGAGATGAAAAGGAGCTCACTGATTTTTAGGACAACGAATTAAATAAAGTGGACAACTATATGTTCACTTCCTTAAAGCGTTGGAAACTGTCCCAGAATGGGTCCTCGGGATAAACCGGTGTCCTGGGTAATCAACCAATGAATGCCTTGAGTAAAAGGGTGTGAAACAAGGGTGAAAAGGGGGCTTAAAAGCTACATCCAAGTACTTTTAAATGGCTGTAAATAGTGAAAAACAAGCTGTTCGAAGCTTTCAAGACAAGGAAACAAGCCCAGAATGGCTTGATACCCCCCAGGGTGACCCGTGAAGTGATCCCGGAAGGTTGTTAAATCAAAAGTGGGCTGTAAAAGTGGATGAACAACCTTGTAACAAGCTGTTACAGCTATGATATAAGAGAAAGTATTCACAACTTCAATTTTGTTTTGTGAGTGAAAAGGTGGACTGACGAAAGGTTGACTTTAAAAGTATTTTATTGGTCAATTTTTTTTTTTTTATCACATGCCTTGGCCACCGCACCATTTTGAAGGTTATCTTGATTAGGAAAACACATCCCAGAACTATGCCAACCAATATAAAAAGAGTATTCCTAGAAGACCACGGTGGTTAGGTTGAAGAGTGCCCCATGCAGTTCAAAGAAGCAGGGATTAGCCACTTCTTGTCACTAGCGCTTTCGGGTCTTAAAGCCGCTTGGATGGAAGAATGATACCTATGAAAAGGAAGATGCCCAGGACCCTTCTAAAGAGGGTTTTTGCTGAGCTTACCCAAGCAAAGTATTATTCCAACCGAGCTAATCTAATCAACTCCTTGACCGTGTGGTACTAAGGAAAGACCACTAGACTTGTACTAACTAGACAACTTCCGAGGGGCTCCTGATGAAGACTCCCTGGCTTTGACTCTTAATATCCTACAAAATTGAAATTGCATAAACTGAAATACTAGGCCATCCACGTGGTGAGGTCATGTCTTGCTTTCACAAGCGTGCCTCCTGGTTACTGAATTTGAAATCTATTTAAAAAATATATACATAAAACAAGTAAATAGATAGGTGACATATATGTCACGACTAGATAATATGTATATGTAAATATCTAAATAATATAAGTTTTTGTTTTCAGTGTATGGGGCGGACCCCTGAATTGTTTTCAAGTTTTTTTTGCGGCGTTTTGCATATATTTAGCTTGTTGATTTTGCATGGCTCCGTTAGGGGCAACCACCTGTAGATTAGTGAGCGAAAAGTGATACAATGAAAATATAGCAAGATTAGATAATTACAAAATGACAATTACAACATTCAACCCAAAGAAATGGGTTGAGGCTCTTTGCGAGCAACAAAGCCACCATATGCATGAAAACCCCAACTAACTCCTTGTATGGGGATTGAAAATTTAGTGTTTGAAATATAAAAGGTGTGATGGTTATCTACACAAGTATTAATCAGATTTTTTACATGAATTCACAAGTGAACTATTCAAACTATCTACACAAATCAAACATATAAACATTGGTATGTGTATCAGAAATTTTTGGAGTGAGTGCAAGTGATAAGTAAAGTAAATATGAGAGTGATTAGGTAGATTTACCGATCGAAATGTGTGTTTTTCTTCGCTGCCCTGCTGGCCCCTTTGCCTCAAACAGGTCTCTAGGTTGTCCCCAACCACTTAAGAGAAGCAGAGTGGGTGACTGGTTGTATCCTTGCAGGCAAACAACAAAATTTTAGTATTTATGCATGAAAAAACTGAAATAAACATAACATAAATTTACACATAAGAAGTATATAACAACCAACTAAGATGGCTGTCCCGTGGGGGGAGATTGACCAAAATGATTGATTTTCCTATTTGGGACAACAAGGTTAATGGTAAGAAAACATAACAGAAATATACATGAATGAAAAGATAAA
>ML779138.1:625093-643228 GCA_009831015.1 Picea engelmannii
CCCTAGGACTCCCAGCCACTAGCTAAGGCTGAAAACAATTGAATACTTCAGAAAATCTGCACTAAAACACATTAAACAAATTAAACCAAGTTGTTAGAAGATGAAAGTAAGCAGGTTAAACCCAAGGAAGCAACAACAAACACTTAGCTAACCAATCCCTCCTGGAGATAGCTAACATAACAAGCATTTACCCCTACCCCTCAACCCTTAACCAATAAGTGACACATCCAACAACTAAAATTCAACAAGTATCACACACATAAAGAGTCTTGTAAATTTCAACAGAGCTTTGTTACTATATTCATCCTCCCATTTACAATGCCAACCCTCTTATTTATAAAGGAGAGGTGAAGGCTTAGGGTTAGGTCACAAGACACTTGTCACTTTTGGAAAAGTGACAAGTGGACCAACCCTAAAGAGATTTTGTCTATTTACAAAAAGTAACCTTATCCTAAAATCATGTTATCCTAAAAGGGAACCTTATCCAAAAAGGGGATCAAATCAGATTTGACTTGACCCTTCAAAGGCAATAAAATGGATGGGAGGTTCTGGGTTCAACCCCCCCTGCCCTCCATTTGAATTTCTGGGAAAATCTGGGAGTTTTTTGGACAAAGGAGAAAGGGGAGGACTGGGTTCAAAGCCCAGGACTTCCCAGTGACATGCCCAGGCCTGCAATCTTCAACAAAGAACTAAGAATTTTAAAATTTTAAAGGAGCCATGGAGGCTTGGGCCTGGTGCCCAAGAGGGGTTCGAATCCCCTCTCCTTTGCATATTTTACACACCTAGAACTTCTTGAACTCAACAACTAACAAATAACTCTGAACCAACAGCCAATACCACACTTGAACTAGGCAAATAAACACCAATTTGAAGGAAAAATACAATTTCTTCATGCAGGATCTCAACACAACCAACAAAATTTTCCTTGATTTTTTTTTTTTTGAGTAATAGGATTGATGGATTACCTGGTTAATTGTTTGAAGATTTCTGCATGGAAGCTGGCTGCCCACTGCATAGCTGCAACCGCTGCCATAAAAACCTTCCTCTGTTGCCATGAATTCCTGTTGCAGAGCTCCCCCCCCACTTTGGCCAAACTGTCAAAATGGCTTGGGAAAGGGGAGAGGGGGGAGTTTTGATTTTTTCCAATTTTTCAAAAAACCAATTTTTCCCAAAATTTGCACGAGGCTACGTGCCTTCTCCCACATTTTCCAATTTTCTGAAAAAATTTAATAAAATTTTCAATTAATTTTTTAATATTTCTTGGAAAAATGTGCAAGTCAAAGTTTGACTTTGACTATGACTTTGACCCTGCTGCTGCTGACTTAGCCCAAAAATGTTGCCCGGTGAGACGGAGTCGGAATCGGACGTAGGGCACATCATTCTAAAGGTATCGATGATCCTGTTGGGAATATGTCGTTAGTAACTTGAGACAATCCCACCTCAGCCCTAAAATTTGGCTTGGAATAGTGGTTTCTTAAAACCCCTGACTTGTTGGTGGGCCCACATGACACCCAATCTTGCGAAAGGTGCCAAATCGCCATACGATATCCAATCGAGGCAAATGAGGTACCATCGGAAAGGTATCGAAGATTACTTTAGCAAGGTGAAAATAGATTTATGTGCTAGGGTCATTGATGACTGTCTTAGCTATTATGAAACCCTGCCATGAGAGCTGGTGGACCCCCCTTTGTCTGAAATCATTGACCAACGTGTGACAGCTCTGACCAGGCCATCCGAGGTCGGAATGAGGAAAATGAGATGTCATTTTAAAGGTGTCTGAGTATATTACAGCGTGGCATTGCTGAATCTTTGATTTATAACTGTTTACCCACCAATTTTAACTCATGAAGCACTGCAACCAATTTGGTGCCTAAAAGTAGTCATGAACTTGCGAAAGCTCGTTCTTACCAACTGGGGGTCCAAACCAAGCACAAGATACACTGTTGGAAAGGTCTCACACTTCCCTACACCATGTCTAGGTTTTATTTTCCTTTCGATACCATAATCTAAACATAATCAGACTAGGAAGTCACAACTATTGGTTTTGGCCGTTCGGGTGACGTTGACTTTGCGTCTCTCGTATGGGGTCATACTGACTCAGAATCAAGCTCATGATAGTCTGTTGAAAAGATTGTCCTAATTCCTACCACATGGAAGTGTTTTATTCCCTGAAACATGACTAGGTTTCAGTTTATTATTTGCAGAAGGACCTCATCCCCAAGGGACTCGCCTAGTGATGGGCAAAGGGGACCAACGTTAAAATTCTTTTAAAGTGTGTGTTTAGCTCATGAAACCTTAACCGAATAGCCTTGACATGAGGAATAAATGTCATGGGAAGGACCAAAACTCCCTGAAGGCAACCAACTGATACTCTTTCAAAGGTAGAGGCCATAGTAACTATGACCCTCGCCACTGTCTTTGACTGGAACCATAGCACCAAGGGGCGTTTATGGAGAAGTAACTGTGTAAAACACCATGTTGAGCCCAAAGCATATTTTTGGGTCAACAGGTATCAACAATCTCATTCTCTCTTATAGGATAGAGAGTGGGACAAATTGTATGTCGTAGATGAATCCTAATGCCTAAAATGTTTTTGTGGAAAAGAACGAATATGGAAAATTCAACGTTAATAGTGGCTCCAACTTGGGGAAAGGATCCCCATATAGAATCTTGAGAATCCCATAACTTTGGATTTTGATGAAAGGTTGTTAAAAAACACTTTAGAATAAGTTATACTCAAATTATAAAACTTAGTTATGACTCTAGAAACTCGATTTGACTCCCTCTTAACTAAATACACAACCTCCAAATTCCAAAAATCAACATAGACATGTAACATACCATACCAGGATTGACCTTATTACCTAGTAAAACTTTAACCATGTACTTCAAAAGAATTCTCCTTTACTTATGACTAAACAAGAGACATGCACAATGGTTATTAGAACCTTTTGATCAATCTTAGTGACCTAATGTGTCAGAAAGACACTTATTGAAAATCAAAAGAAACCAAACTCAAACATGAATACAACCATACTCAAACCCTCGACCTAATGATTTTTTTTTTTTTCATTTTTGCATTTAAAAAAAGAACACCACACCTTTTAAAACTGACCTATCTTAACCAATAACATTGATGACTGATTAACATATTGAAAAAACCAATAAATCCAATCATGTAATTGATTGATTCTACAAAACNTTTTTTTTTTTTCATTTTTGCATTTAAAAAAAGAACACCACACCTTTTAAAACTGACCTATCTTAACCAATAACATTGATGACTGATTAACATATTGAAAAAACCAATAAATCCAATCATGTAATTGATTGATTCTACAAAACCACTCATCATAATCAAAATTCCAATGTAACCATTGATGCAATTGATACATTGTACAAAATGTCTTAATGTGCTCAAAACCAGATAAGGCAACATAACCAAACAAGTTACTATTCCCAACTTATAACATCACCGATTAGGAATTAGAAAAAGACAATAAAATCCAAGAATTTTTGTGTTAAGTTTCAAAATAAATCCTCCATGCATTCCTCAACTAGGTTAACATAACTTTCGCTCTTTAGGCAATGTAACTATGGGATCATTACCAAATTAAATATTCTCTTTCTTCTACTTGATGAAATCAATGACTATAATTAACAATTCTTCATGCTACAACTATATTTTTTTTGTGGGATGCTCTTCTTGAATCAATAAGTTCATATGAAAGGGCAACAAATTCTCATAATGGTTCATATCTTCATGATTAATTTGCTGCACCTACTCTTCAAATTTTTAATCATCGTTGGGAAATGTTAGAATATTTAAACACTTAGGAGTTAGTTAAGATCAACTTGGTCTATTGTTTCTTTAATTGAATCACATTTATTTACTGTGCATTTGTAATTATCTAATATGATGGTCATGATTATGTTTTATACATAAAGAGATTTAATTGTTCATCCTCTCCTTCATATAAAAAACTATTGAACCATGGATTAACAACTGACTGGGACTCCATGAGCTCTATTTAAACAACATGGAGGGTGATTTGCTGATAATCGATTGTGAGATATTTATATGTAAAATATTTTCTTTTCGCATTAATATATTACCTCGAGTGCTCGTATTGGTTGGGGCCGTGGACTATTTCCCTTTTTAAGGGTTTTAACTATGTAATATATTGGTGTACTTATCTTTGATAGGTTTGTGTGAGTGGTTTCCCTAAGGTATTTGACATGTATGGACATGCCCTATTTATCGAACATGGTATCATAGCTCATATGAAGATCCATTTCCATTGTTGATCGAGATCCTAAACTTGTGTCATTGCAACAGATCGAAGGACTTATGGATTCTACTATTTTTGAGCATTTTTGGACCAACTAAACCACTCTAGTGGGTTTGAAGAACCATTTAAAGTTGGAAACCATTTTCGTTTTACCCAAAAAGATTTTCATATGTCCAAGATATGACCATTTATATGAGATCCGAAGGTATACAATTTTGTTTTAATATTTCATTTCGATTTTTCTATTTTGTATTTTTGGTTTTCTCCCTTTTCGATCTATGTATGCTCTTTGCCATGCTCTATGCATGATTTCGACAAATAAGAAACAAAGCAATTAGTTTTTCTTTTTTTGCACATGTGCCTTTCCTTGCACTTTGTGCGATCTCAACAAATCATAAACATAGAGAAAAAGTTGCATTTTCTAGATAAATTCACTGAAATCTTACTCCAAGCTTATAAAGTTTTGGATTTGTTTTTTGAAAATTTGCTTTTTTTTGTGTGCGACCGTGTTCAAAGTTTTTGTAAGCAAAAACAAGGGTTTTTAGGGTAATCACCCACTTCAAAGCAAAGAGTTAAAAAAGAAGGAAAAAAATACCCTTTGCTCCTTTCTAACATTTGTTATATTTTTTGTAATAGTTCATTTGGCTGAAATTTACTTTATTAAATTAAAGGTCTCGAGTTCAAGTATTTTCTTTAATAAGCTACTTTTTGTAAAAGTGCATGAAACTTTTTAAGTTATAATATAACTCTTTTGTAAATTGTGTTATCGCACAATCTGTACTTGCCCAAAGCCCAAAGGCAAGTAAAACTAGATTGGCATAACACGGAGGTGGCCCTGTCACTGTCACCCCAACAAGGTACCTCTTTCTCTTTAGGAGGAGGAAAACCTCACTCCAAGGGAGACGTCCCATGACCTAGTTGGTTGATGAAGGGAAAAAAAGGCTAGATAAAATCCCACCCCTTTGTAGGTCACTCAAGTTAAGAAGACACTTGGTAAGGTTAAAGGGACAAAGACGTACTAAAATGAGTGGTATCTTCCCTTTACCAATGAAACATCAAGCATTAGTAGCAACAATGATTTTAATAATTATAACCAATGAATCCTTGAACAAATTATGTGCTGCTAAACAAGTTATATATAACAACAATATGATTACAATAGCAATGATGTATCTTAAAGAATTGCAAGTTTTTGAAGACAATAAATGATATAAAGGATTTTGTACACTTGATAATGCTTTGTCACTCACAATTCCAAATAAATACAAGTCTATTAATACTTAGATGGCTGTATAAACACTTATAACAACAATAATTAATATTGATGACAACAATAAACCACTTCAGAAAAAGGTACTTGAATGAAGCAAGAAAAAAAACTAATTCAACATCCAATGATTATAGATTGCAAGGAACAAGTGTTAGTGGTTTTTTATAGATGATTTAAGGGCTGTAAAGGGGCCGCAACAATGGCTGTAACAACAACTTCAACAATAGTAACGACCTCTAACAACTTCGGAATTTGCGCTTATAACAAGCCATTAATTACACACTTTAACAATCATTTGATAGTACTTTGCTTGATACAATTTCTGGGTTGTATTTAGATGGTTATCAGGATAATGGGCTGGAAATGATGGCTGTAACAATGAATTAGTATCAGCAACAACAACCTTAAAAACTTCAGAAAATTTGCACTTAGAGATAACAAAAGGAGATTAAGGCCTAGGAAGGTGACGCCTAGGTTGATGCAATTTTCTGGGTAGGTTTTAGGGTTAGTATACTTGTTAGGGATGCTAAATAAAGGCTGTAGCAACAAGTATAGTAGCAGAAATATGGCTGTTAATGTTAGTGAGAGTTTCAAGAATATAACTTGACGGTTTGTTTGATCTCATTCATCCACAAGAGTATAGAAATCAATGCCTTTTAAGGACTTATGGAGTCAATAATAGTAACAATATCACTTGGGAGATAAAATAATGATAATTCTTATCTAAGGGAAGAGGTAGATGCAAGAGGTGTTGGCACTTCAAGGCCTCAAGCATCTAAATCTTTAAGGGAGGCTTTTCTAGAGAGTAGGCACTTCTAGGCCCTAGCATACCTTCCTTCCTTAGCTATTTTGAAAAACAATTTGCTTGGTGATTTAGAATGAAATTACTAGAGAGATAGTACTTTAGGGCTCTAATAATTACTCCCAAAAAATGTATAATTGGCAAGATCAAGCTAGTAGAAGAGTTATAAGGAGAGAGAAGCACTTGTTGTTTCTCCCCTAGGGTTTAAACAAGTAATTTCATAATATTAGACATGAAACAAGTAAATTTTACCACAAACATCCATAGCATGAATAAAAATGCAGATTTTACACTTACTCCACCAAGAATAATCAAGTCAAACCCTAGTTGAATACCATTCCACCATGAAAAATGCCAAACTACACCACCATAAAGCTCTACCAAGAGATGCACACTAGTTATTTCAACCAATGACCCTTAAAGAGGGCGGAAATTTTAGACCACCACTTGTGTGTGATGAGTTATGATCAAATGAATGTCACTTTATGTTTATTTATACCAAAATTTGACCTTTAATTATTTTAGGTCAAAAATATCAGGGCCGACTTGACAAGTTTCTTACAAAATTAAATTCTAGACAAAATAAAATAAATTTTCATGTAAAGTCCCTCCTAGGGGTGATGTCATGCTCTTCTAGAGTGACGTTGGACCTTTTTCATGGAACATTGGGATGAGGGAGTGAAATGTTGGGCCTCCAAATTCCAAAACCCTCCCCACACGTGCCAATAACCTCAGGATTACCCCCACGGTGACAACCATTGTATGTAGAAACGTCCAGGGTTGTATGGGTGACGTCCAAGGCCTCCAAAGGCCAACGTTCAGGTGGGAAAGGCATAACCACCTGGGTCTAGATCCACCAAAGTGTCTCCAAAAAGAACCCCTTCATCTTCATCCTTCCCCCTGGCTGGGGTCTCAACATCCATCAAATGGGATTTGAGCCCTCATGAAGGTTCGAGCTAGTCATCTCTCCATGTACCTGTTCACCGGGAAAGGTCCTGCAAAGGGAACAATTACGCCCTCCAGGGGTCCATAAGTCACATGCATCATAATATGTAAATCACATCTAATAATTAAAACACTCAAACATGTGCATTAAACCCCCATAAACCCAAACAAATGCTCAAAACTTATGTAACTTGACAAGTCTAAGGTTTGGAATGGTCTCAGGGTGTCCTATTGGGCCAGTCTCCCTTAAGTCAAGGTTGTTTCCCTAATGGATCTTGATCCAAATCATGCAAGCGTATGAGGTGGTGAGGGGAAAACATTTGGGCATGGGGTGCATGTGGTAGCAAGGAAATGTAACACTCACCTATGGGTGCCTTTGTTGAGGGTGAGTTGCACCTTGCCATGGATGCAAATGTTTCCAATCCCACTAATTTCCATTTATTCTTTTTATCTTTGTTTTCTTCATGCTGCAAGGAAAGAGTTGATGGCCACTGCCCTGGCTTGGTCACCAACTAGTGGCAGTGTCACCCACAAACATTTCACGGAAATGAGAAGGATGGCTCATGATGAGACCCCCTTTCTCTTGGCTATGCAACCAAGTGCCACTACCCTGGCTTGGTCACCAGTTGGGTGGTCGTGTCATACTGCTACATGTTCATGGTCATGATAGGCCGACTCATGATGGGACCTCCTATCAACCAACAAATTACTTGAGTGTTTTATTCATTTGTGGTTCCCCTTTTCTTGCTGAGAAGTGTTTCAGTGCTTTCTCGAAGATCCCTGGGTGAAGCATCTGGAAGGTTTAAATTCGGATCTTAACTTTTGCCAGCTACATTTCCCCCTAGGCCTTTAGCCCCTTCTTCCCATGAGGTAAGGTACAACCCTTTCCAAGTGGAGCCTTCCCCAATGCCCAAAAATTTGGATAGATGGAGGGAATAAAGATGGAAAATGGTAAGTATGGAGGGAAAGGATGATGACTCTTCATAGATACACTAGGTAACAAACTATCCTAAAGGGAAACCAACTTACTAGGGCACCATGTTACTCTCCCAAGTTTGAACAAGGCAAAGAGCATAAAGTCAAGCAAATGTTATGAAATCTAGAAAGATTCAATGCAACATTTTTAAATGTTTTAAAAATCAGAGCGATACATACCATGATACCCAAACTTATTACCTCATGGAGCAAGATTCATTGCCATTTCAGGACCAGTTCGGTGTGATGGATACTGCTATCAATGGTATGTGGGCTCTGTTGCAGGGAAAAAAAAGGGGCCCTCCGGGGCCATGCTTAAGTTGTCTGGCTCTCGACACTCCATGTCTAGGATCTGTGGGCCTCGAGACGTGATCTCCTTAGTTATCCCTAGGCTAGGGGATAACAAAGTGCATCTTACTTAAATTATAAAATAGAATCACTTGGATAGTAAGTTTATGGTTCTTTTGTTTAATTTAAGTTTTGCATGCAACAATTATAAAGTAACTTCATTATAAAAGTGTTTATCACTTATTTTATAAAAATTAGTCACTTATTTTATTGTAAAAATAACTTATTTGGAACTTATAGACAAATTTGGACAAGAAGGCAATTTTTTTACTTTGTACAACTCAAAAAACTCATTTTGTACCAATCACCACATTGATCAACCTCCACCTATCACGTGACACTTTAGTTACTTTTTATGCATTTTTTCAAAAAGACAATACTTTGACATCCATAGTGTTGTTTTCCATATGGACAATTAGTTTTTTCTTTTGAAGCCATATTATTTTCACCTTGTTGTTAGTTTCAATGGTCTCATACTTACTAATTCAAACTACTTCTCATGGAAATATCATATGGACAATTTACTATGAAACAAAATACTTTACCAGGTTGCAATGGGAACATAAATTGCTCCTACTCAACCATTAAATAAATCCAAATGGGATAATAAAAATGATGAATCGCATGGATTAATTGGAATGTCCATCTCCAGTGGTCCACACTTTGAATTATAAGCCTCAAGAGGAGGTTGATTTGGTCTTTGTCCCTCATGATGATTTGAGGCCAGAGGCATTTGTGTTAGAGAAAGAGGTTGTTGCTATAATAGATACAGAACAACTAGTTAACCCTCAAGAAGTAGACATTGAAAGGATGACCTTTCTCAAAGCCACTAGTGTCATCTTCAAGTAAGGTCTTGGATCATTTTCCTCCTTTATGTTCAATGTCTCCTATTTATAAATTGGTAGCTTTTATTTCTTGGCCCATTGTGAATATAACATTTGAATGTGATTGGGAGAGGGTAGGGAATTTCTTGATGGATTGTTTGGATTCAATGTGAACCCTCAGTTTCATGTAGTTGGTATAGATACACTTGTGGGTTGGATAGAGGGGGATTTTCTTGATAATTATTTGACCCCTTTGAAGGAGTCAAAGTTGTCTACTAATATAGAAGAAATCTCTAGTAGGTACAACCTAAGGCTTAGGAAGGGAGGCTCTTGCAAATTTGTTGGGGGGACTTTAGGGAGCCTTGGTTGGAATGAACGAAAGGTTTCTACGTGTGGGGAAAGGGGATCAAAATACTTTATTACGAAGGTGATCCAGGTGGATATCGGTGGCCACCCACCTATTCCACTGGATCAAAGAACAATTTTAATTTTGGAAGTTTTTTTTCTAGTTGTTCGGGTCCCAAACTTCTAGGGCCGTTTTAAGTCCCTAAACAACGTTTTTTGGGCCTGCCATAGTCACATAGTGGCTTTAGCCACACTGCGATGGAAACATGTGTATTCCTCAGATATTTCTTTCCAACGATCTATCATGCGTCTAGAATGAAGATCATATGAAAACGTTACGACCTCGGGAAGTTGATGTACCAACTTACCCCATTGGGGCCCACATGAATTTTTGCACTTCATCTCCTAGGGTTAGGTTTTTGGATGTTTAGGGTTTTCTCATTTATTCTTTATGTTAAAAATGCCTTTGGAGCCTCATTGTAATCAACGTCTTGAGAATGAGCATAGCCAACACATCTCTTCTCAGAGATAAGCTACCACCATTCTAGCTAGCTTGTGTGCTTTTGCATTTTACAGTATTTTGTATTTCAAAAAATCATTAGTAGAATCTGAGCTTTACTGTATTATTGTGTTCCTTTCCGTATCTCTATGTAATTATTTGTTATATCTCTATTATATCACTACCTTCATATCGTTCCTAAAATAATCCAGATAAGAGGTATCATAGCGGTCTGCTCCTTGTCATCCTCAGTGCACGTCCCTTGTGAGGTAATGGTATAAAGAGTTGGGTCTTGAGCTTGTATCTCTTGAGGAAAACCGATCTTGCATGCCCAAGCGACCTTCTGTGGTGGAATAAAAGAGGGACGATAGGATACAATATCCTTTCAAACTGTTGCTTGAGGAAGCCCTCGTGTGACGGAGGAACAAGATGATGGATAATTTTGCTTAGATTTTTCTACGGTCGTCGACAACAATGGAGGCACCTTCAACCAACAATCACTTCAAAGGTGCGACGCCCTTCAAGTACAAGTTACCTTTGATATTCCTTTATTTGAAGGCTGAATAGATGTCGACGCTTTGAAACAATGGTTAAATCTGCTAGAGGGTTATTTCTCTGCCCACAATTTTTCCAACAGTGAAAAGATCACCTTTGCACTCCTTAAGGCCCTTCCCCATGTCAGAGATTGGTGGGATACTTACTATGAGAAACATGCTGAGAATGAGTCTATAATTTTTGGGCTAGGACCCACCTGGGCAGCTTTTGTTGATGCCCTCAAGGAACAATATTACCCCGTTGGAAGTTATGATGACCAGTACATGAGATGGACCACACTGCCCCAAGAGAGGGGCCAAATAGTGCTGTAGTTCATGAATAATTTCCATAACTTGCACACCAAGCTGGGTATCAAAGAATTTAAGCAAAAAATGGTCCTAAAATACCGTGGGTCTCTGCACATGTACATCCAAACCAAAATGGAGTTTTTGGACATCTCGTCATTGGAAGCTGCTTATCAATGTGCTGTCAAAATTGAGCAGAAATTCAAGCAAAAAAACAAGTGGGAGTTCGGGTCTACAAATCGACAACAAACAAAGTATGGTAAGGGTGGCCCTAACTCCTAGGCCAAAGGACAAAGAAAGGATGGCCAACCCTAGGATAACCAAACTAAACCACCAACAAAGAAGGGTAATGAGAAGTCGAAGAAGGACAATGGAAAATAGTGCGAGTTCCACAAAATCCCTTGGCACAATATTGATGAATGTCGTTCCAAATAGTCGTTGTTGGCTGAGACGAAATCCCCAGGGTTAGATGATGAATCAGATGTCGATTTAGAGCTAGAAAAGGGAATATGAATCATTGATGCAAAACCTAGTGTCACCATTTCTACCACAAAATTCCATCCATAGGAACCGGAGGAGCCTGAAGAAGGGGAGCGTCTTTTCCACTCACATATGTGGGTGAAGGGAACCCCACTCCATTTCATTGTTGACAACGGTAGCTAGAAGAAATTGATCTCAATAGAGATTTTCAAGAGGTTGAACTTGAAAATGATGCAACATCCTCATCCATACACCATCGGTTGGCTCAACCATAGACAAGACATCCACATCAACCAACAATGTCACCTGAACTACGACATCAAACCCTTCAAAGATGAGGTATTGTGTCATGTTTCCCCACTTGAAGTTTGTGATGTTTTTCTAGGATAACCATATATGTGGAATCATCATGCTATTTATGAATCTAGGCATCGTAGTGTCATTATTAATTTGAGAGATCAAGTCTACAGGGTACCAGAGGTAGTCCCAAATACTATGGTCTCTTGGATCTATGAAAAGTAGTGCAGAAAGGTGGTTTCTCATACTTGGAGATTTTTCCTCTTTATGGTTCGATCAGAAGGTGAATGGAAGGTCACTGCAACCGCCAAAACCTTTGCACGAGGTCTCTCTGCCCAACAACAACAGGTGGACGAAATATTCGAGGAGTACAAAGACATATTCGCCTCACCTACTGGGGCGCCTGTGCACTGTCAGGTAAATAACTCAAATTATCTCACACCCGATGCTCCTTTTCCTAATGACCCTGTATACATGTGTTCTCTTATGGAGAATGAAGAAATCAAACGTCATATCCAAGAGCTAATTCTGAAGGGTTGCATCAGACCAAACTCCTCACCTTGCGGGAGCCCAATTGTTCTAGTATAGAAGGATGAGACATGTCAAATTTGTATTTATTATAGAGCCCTAAACAAGATTACAGTCAAGAACCAAAACCCAATTCCCCGGATTGATGATTTTCTTGATCAACTCAAGGGATATAAGTTTTTCGGTAAGATTCATCTGAAGTCAAGTTACCACCAGGTGTTGATTGAGAAAACTAATGTGTGGAAGACAACCTTCAAGTTGAAAGAAGGCCTCTTTGAGTGGCTGGTCATGCATTTCAACTTGACTAATGCCCTGACCACATTCATGTAGATGATGGCTTATATATTACGACCATTTACAAACTCTTTTGTGGTTGTATATTTGGATGACATCCTCATCTTCAACAAAACTTGGGAGGAATACTTGGAGCATATTCAACAGGTATTGGGCACCCTACGACAACACAAGTTATATTATAATTTGGAGAAGTGTTCCTTCGGAATGCAGAGAATCCAATGTTTGGGATACATCATGGATGTACAAGGTGTACATGTGGATCTAGCCAAGATCCAAGTCATTCGTGATTGGCTGGCCCCGAAAACAATGACCGAGCTCCGCAACTTCTTGGGCCTTGCTAGCTTCTACTGGTGGTTTGTGTTGGGTTTCTCTCATATCACTTGGGCCCTAATCCTGGTGACCAAGGGTGGCATGAAGGCCAAGCTTGTGTGGTCCGCTCCCCATTAGAAACAATTCAAGGATCTAAAATCTCGTTGTTAGTTTTACTTTTGGGTTGACCCAGGTTGTAACTACATTATTACCAACTTCCCTTTTACCATCGGCCCTTCTGGATACTAGAAGGCAACACAACGCAGTCTCACTCGAGATGGCTTCTATGGGTGGCCGCGAGGCTCAGATTTTTGAAACTATGGGATGGGATGTGTTTCTCTCTCAGAGGCATTAGATCCACTCAACTGCTAACCCTCAAATACCCATATATTATGCTAACGCTAACTCTTACTAGTAACACAATATATGACAACAAACTTAACTAACCATTATAACTACATGTATTCCATGATAAATATTCATCTACTGTAGCATAAGCTTCAGATCTAAACGCTAGCTATAGCCTTCATTTAATTAGAGCTATTCTGCAAATTCCATTAGTTCATTCTTAGTGCCCAGTGCTATTTCATTTATCATTTAACAAGTTCATCGTAAATTTACTAAAGCAAATACAATCATAAACATCGCATACATTCACACAAAACACATATATACCATGGTTCACCCTCCTGAGGCTACGTCCACAAAAATTTGTCACTTCTACTCTTTATTCATGTTCTTTCAAAATATAGTGTTGCGCACTGTACAATCCTTCCTTCATTACATTCGATCTCAACAGATCACATCATTCTCTCGACAATATACACTTCTAACAAATGGACAACAATAACAATGAAAATGACAACGATGATCACCCTCTCATCGTCCTAATACATTCTACTTATACAAAACTTGGGACAAAGCCCTTACAAAAACCCCAGCCCTAAGTGGATTAGGTTTGTCCAATTTATCCTTGACTTAATCTCGGCTGGTCCTCGATCCAACCGTTGCTACAAGTTGGCGCTTGTCCACTTTCCAACTGCTCCACAACATTTTTTCCACATTGCAACTGCTTTTCTCGGTGCTGCTTTTCCTCTATTTCCGGTGCACTCCCTATTTTCTGGCGCTGACTTGATTCCTTCAAAACTTCCTTGATTCTTCCTGAAATTGTCTTGTGCCAACATGCCCCCAAAACTGACATCGTGACTCGTCCTGAGTCACTCATGGAATCCTACATCTTTTACTGCTTGTGCCAGTGCTTCATACATATCCTCTATATGATGACATCGCTCCTTACCCTGGTTTCTCTTCTCTGTCATGGATTCCACCACATGCGCAGTTGATCCAGGTGGATATCGGTGGCCACCCACCTTCTCCAACTGGCCCAAAACATGTTTTTGGCAATTTTGGTAATTATCTATTTTTAGCAGTTTTTAACTTTCGGGGCCATTTTGAGGCCCTAAACGATGGTTTTTGAGAAAACGGGGAGCAACATGGATTGTATATCGATGTTGCTCACCCAAAAGTTGTAGTTCTTGGATAGATCTTTCCAACGAGCTATTGAGCGCCCCAAACGAAGATTGTATGCAAAAGTTACGCCCCTGGGAAGCTGACGTATCAACTACCCCCATCGGGGCCCACAAACCTTTTGGATTTTCATCTTTCGGGGTTAGAGTTTTGGATTTTACTTATGTTAAAAAGTCCCTTAGAGCCTCATTGTAATAATCATCTTCTTGCGAATGCGAGTAGCCATCACATCTCTTCTCAGATATAAGCTACCACCATTCTAGCGAGTCTTTCACTTTGTACTTTTACAATCTCTGTACATTTATTTCATTAATAGAAATCGTGTATTACTGTATATCTGTGGCTCTTGTTATATTTCTGCTATATCTCTTTTATATTGTTGTCTCTCTTACAATATCTTTGAATATTTCTGTATTATATCTCCGCTCTCATTTCGTGCCGAAAATAATCCAGATCAGTGGTATCAGAGCAGGCTGCTCTTGATCGTTTTCAGTGCATGTCCCCGATGAGGTCTGAGTATAGCAAGTTGGGTCTCGAGCTTGTCTCTCTTGAGGACAATCGCTCTCGCACACCCAAGAAACCCTCAATGGTGGAAGAAAAGAAAAACGATGGAGCAGACGATCCTATCAGTCTGTTGCTTGAGCAAGCTCTCACGCGACAGAGGGACAAAATGATGGAGAATTTTGCCCACATCCTTCAACGCCTGCCGATAGCATCAGGCGCATCTTCATAAAGTGGCCACTTTGGAGGCACCTCACCTTTCAAGGTACAAGTTAACTTTGATATTCCTGTATTTGAAGGACAAATAGACGTAGAAGCCCTAGAAAAATGGTTAACTCTGCTAGAACGTTATTTCTCTGTTCACGATTTTTCTGACAAAGAAAAGATCACCTTCGCACTCCTTAAATTTCTCCCTCATGTCAAAAATTGGTGGGAAACTTACTGGAAGCAAAGTTCCACAGAGGAGTCTGGAATATATGGGGCCGATCCCACTTTGGATTTTTTTGTGGATGCGGTAAAGGAACAGTATTACCCTGTTGGAAACTATGAGGACCAGTACATGAGATGGACCACACTGCGGCAAGAGAGGGGCCAATCAGTGCCGGAGTTCACCAATTGCTTCCATACCTTGTGTACCAAGCTGGGTATCAAGGACTCTGAATGACATTTGGTTCTGAAATACCGTGGGGCTCTACACAGATACATCCAAACTGAAATGGATTTTCTGGACATCTCATCACTCGGTGCTGCCTATCGATATGCTATTAAAATCGAGCAGAAATTTAAGCACCAGAACAAACGGGAGTTCGGGTCTACAAATCCACAACAACCAAAGTATGACAAAGACAACCCTAACAAACAGTCTCCTGAAAACCAGTCCAAGCCACAGGAAAAGAAGGGTCACGGTAAGACAAAGAAGGACACTGGAAAATGGTGTGATTTCCACAAAAGCCCCTGGCACAACACCGATGAATGTCACTCAAAACAGTCATTGGTGGCCGAGATCAAAGACAAGGAGCCGAACCCTGATTCAGAATCTGATTCTGAAAATACTTGTAAAAGACAGATCATCGACGTAGACCCCACTGCTATTGTCGTGACCGCAACAATTCAACCAGAAGAACCAACAGATCCAGAAGAGGGGGAGCGCCTTTTTCATTCATAGATGTGGGTGAAGGGGACCCCGCTGCATTTTATTGTTGATAGCGGAAGCCAAAATAACCTCATCTTAGCAAAGGTCGTCAAACAGTTGGGATTGTCGACAACACCACACCCGCAACCATATAGCATCGGGTGGCTTCACCAAGGACGAGATCTTCATGTTAGCCAACAATGTCGATTGTCATACGACATCCAACCCTTCAAGGATGAGGTATTATGTGATTTTTCCCCATTGGTTGTCTGTGATGTTCTCTTGGGCCAACCATATATGTGGAAACACCATGCTATCTATGAATCTCGACCCCGTAGTGTCATTATTACTCTGAGGGGTCATCTCTACAGGATACCAGAGGTAGTTCCAACTACTACCCCACCTAAACAGTGTTGCAATGTAGTATCTCATACTACAAAATCCATCTTCTCCACAATCTGTTCAAAAGGGGAACAAAAGGATACTGCAACCACCACAACTTTGGCCCAAGCACCTTCTATCCAACAGAAGCAGGTCGACAAGTTTGCAATGAAGCATAAAGATTTATTCTGCACACAGTCATATAAAATAGCCAGACTGGTTAAAAAATCCCAAACCTTCCAGCCAAAGGTTCGTGATAGCCTTCAACAAGCTAAGCAACGCCACTTCTCTAGCAAGGCAAGCAGATCACCAAGATTCAGATTCAGCAATCGCTTTCCCCTCTCCCCTGAGAACTCAACGCAATGGAGACCATTGCTTCCTAAGGAGGGAGGATTGATCCAGGTGGATATTGGTGGCCACCCACCTTCTCCAACTGGCCCAAAACATGTTTTTGGCAATTTTGGTAATTTACTATTTTTAGCAGTTTTTAACTTCTGGGGCCATTTTGAGGCCCTAAACGATGGTTTTTGAGAAAACGGGGAGCAACATGGATCGTAAAAGGGATGAACAATTAGAGAAAGAAATGTTCAATGAAGAAACAAAAAATGAACCATATGAGTCTAAGCAAATGAATGGTCTAGACGATAGATTGGTCATTTCTGTAAGTCTTAAGGTCCAAGGATATCTGCAGTATACATTAGATGCACATCTTGATACAGGTGCCATGAATTCCTGTGCAAAGCATGGAGCTATACCAAATTACTATTGGAAACCAATTGATATCTCTTTTAGAGCTGTCAACAAGTCTGAAATCAAGATTAAGTACATTTCCCCAGACTTTCCTATATTAATTCAAGAAGCCAAAGTAGCAGTTACACTCTATTGCTATGATACTGGTGCAGATATATTACTAGGACAAGATTTTGTAAATAAATGTTTGCCTTTTGTTATCGGTAGTGAATTTGTACAGCTTACAGTTTTGGGTAAAGCAATTAAGGTACCCAACAAATCTTGTTATGAAACAAAAATAACAGTTAAGCAAACTTTCCAGCAAGTTGAAAAATCTGCTAGTAGTCTAATCCATATTCAGAAAATCATTGGTCATACTGAAAAGCACGGTAGTGAAATGATAAAGGATATGAGGGATAAAATAGAAAAGGATTGTACATCAGAATATCCCAATGCTTTTTGGACCAGAGAAAAGTATTTTGTCAGCTTGCCCTATAAATAAAATTACACCCCAAAGCCGCAAAAAGCTTTTGCAAACCACATGTCTCCAACATAATGTGAGTATTGCCAGAAAGAAATTACAGAGCTCCTAGAAAGAAAATTGATAGAAATCAGTAGAAGCCCTTGGGCTTTTCCTACTTTTTATGTCAATAAGCACAGTGAGCAAAAGCAAGGAAAACCCAGAATGGTAATCAATTATAGAGCCTTGAATGATGCTCTGCTTCCAATCAGGTTTCCCTTACCATCAAAAGAATTGTTGTTTTCTAAAATTGGGAAGTGTAATGTGTTCAACAAATTTGATTTAAAAAGTGGTT
>ML779138.1:643328-661032 GCA_009831015.1 Picea engelmannii
CCTGAACTACGACATCAAACCCTTCAAAGATGAGGTATTGTGTCATGTTTCCCCACTTGAAGTTTGTGATGTTTTTCTAGGATAACCATATATGTGGAATCATCATGCTATTTATGAATCTAGGCATCGTAGTGTCATTATTACTTTGAGAGATCAAGTCTACAGGGTACCAGAGGCAGTCCCAAATACTATGGTCTCTTGGATCTATGAAAAGTAGTGCAGAAAGGTGGTTTCTCATACTTGGAGATTTTTCCTCTTTATGGTTCGATCAGAAGGTGAATGGAAGGTCACTGCAACCGCCAAAACCTTTGCATGAGGTCTCTCTGCCCAACAACAATAGGTGGACAAAATATTCGAGGAGTACAAAGACATATTCGCCTCACCTACTGGGGCGCCTGTGCATTGTCAGGTAAATAACTCAAATGATCTGACACCCGATGCTCCTTTTCCTAATGACCCTGTATACATGTGTTCTCTTATGGAGAATGAAGAAATCAAACATCATATCCAAGAGCTAATTCTGAAGGGTCGCATCAGACCAAACTCCTCACCTTGCGGGAGCCCAATTGTTCTAGTATAGAAGGATGAGACATGTCAAATTTGTATTTATTATAGAGCCCTAAACAAGATTACAGTCAAGAACCAAAACCCAATTCCACGGATTGATGATTTTCTTGATCAACTCAAGGGATATAAGTTTTTCGGTAAGATTCATTTGAAGTCAAGTTACCACCAGGTGTTGATTGAGAAAACTAATGTGTGGAAGACAACCTTCAAGTCGAAAGAAGGCCTCTTTGAGTGGCTGGTCATGCATTTCAGCTTGAATAATGCCCTGACCACATTCATGCAGATGATGGCTTATATATTACGACCATTTAAAAACTCTTTTGTGGTTGTATATTTGGATGACATCCTCATCTTCAACAAAAATTGGGAGGAACACTTGGAGCATATTCAACAGGTATTGGGCACCCTGCGACAACACAAGTTATATTACAATTTGGAGAAGTGTTCCTTCATAATGCAGAGAATCCAATGTTTGGGATACATCATGGATGTACAAGGTGTACATGTGGATCTAGCCAAGATCCAAGTCATTCGTGATTGGCCGGCCCCGAAAACAATGACCGAGCTCCGCAACTTCTTGGGCCTTGCTAGCTTCTACTGGTGGTTTGTGTTGGGTTTCTCTCATATCACTTGGGCCCTAATCCTGGTGACCAAGGGTGGCATGAAGGCCAAGCTTGTGTGGTCCGCTCCCCATTAGAAACAATTCAAGGATCTGAAATCCCCCTGTTAGTTTTACTTTTGGGTTGACCCAGGTTGTAACTACATTATTACCAACTTCCCTTTTACCATCGGCCCTTCTGGATACTAGAAGGCAACACAACGCACATAGTGCACAACACAGTCTCACTCGAGATGGCTTCTATGGGTGGCCGCGAGACTCAGATGTCTGAAACCATGGGATGGGATGTGTTTCTCTCTCAGAGGCATTAGATCCACTCAACTGCTAATCCTCGAATACCCATATATTATGCTAACGCTAACTCTTACTAGTAACACAATATATGACAACAAACTTAACTAACCATTATAACTACATGTATTCCATGATAAATATTCATCTACTGTAGCATAAGCTTTAGATCTAAACGCTAGCTATAACATTCATTTAATTAGAGCTATTCTGCAAATTCCATTAGTTCATTCTTAGTGCCCAGTGCTATTTCATTTATCATTTAACATGTTCATCGTAAAGTTACTAAAGCAAATACAATCATAAACATCGCATACATTCACACAAAACACATATATACCGTGGTTCACCCTCCTGAGGCTACGTCCAAAAAAATTTGTCGCTTCTACTCTTTATTCATGTTCTTTCAAAATCTAGTGTTGCGCACTGTACAATCCTTCCTTCATTACATTCGATCTCAACAGATCACATCATTCTCTTGACAATATACACTTCTAAAAAATGGACAACAATAACAATGAAAATGACAACGATGATCACCCTCTCATCGTCCTAATACATTCTACTTATACAAAACTTGGGACAAATCCCTTACAAAAACCCCATCCCTAAGCGGATTAGGTTTGTCCAATTTATCCTTGACTTAATCTCAGCTGGTCCTCGATCCAACCATTTCTACAAGTTGGCGCTTGTCCACTTTCCAACTGCTCCGCAACATTTTTTCCACATTGCAACTGCTTTTCTCGGTGATGCTTTTACTCTATTTCCGATGCACTCCCTATTTTCTGGCGCTGACTTGATTCCTTCAAAACTTCCTTGATTCTTCCTGAAATTTTCCTGTGCCAACATGCCCCCAACACTGACATCGTGACTCGTCCCGAGTCACTCATGGAATCCTACATCTTTTACTGCTTGTGCCAGTGCTTCATACATATCCTCTATATGATGACATCGCTCCTTACCCTGGTTTCTCTTCTTTGTCATGGATTCCAACACATGCGCAGTTGATCCAGGTGGATATCGGTGGCCACCCACCTTCTCCAACTGGCCCAAAACATGTTTTTTGCAATATTGGTAATTTATTATTTTTAGCAGTTTTTAACTTCTGGGGCCATTTTGAGGCCCTAAACGATGGTTTTTGAGAAAATGGGGAGCAACATGGATTATATATTGATGTTTCTCACCCAAAAGTTGTATTTCTCGGATAGATCTTTCCAACGAGCTATTGAGCGCCCCAAACAGAGATCGTATGCAAAAGTTACGCCCCTGGGAAGTTGACGTATCAACTACCCCCATCGGGGCCCACAAACCTTTTGGATTTTCGTCTTCCGGGGTTAGTGTTTTGGATTTTACTTATGTTAAAAAGGCCCTTAGAGCCTCATTGTAATAATCATATTCTTGCGAATGCGAGTAGCCATCACATCTCTTCTCAGAGATAAGCTACCACCATTCTAGCGAGTCTTTCACTCTGTACTTTTACAGTCTCTATACATTTATTTCATTAATAGAAATCATGTATTACTGTATATCTATGGATCTTGTTATATTTACGCTATATCTCTGTTATATTGTTGTCTCTCTTACAATATCTTTGAATATTTCTGTATTATATCTCCGCTCTCATTTCGTGCCGAAAATAATCCAGATCAATGGTATCAGAGCAGGCTGCTCTTGATCGTTTTCAGTGCATGTCCCCGATGAGGTCTGAGTATAGAAAGTTGGGTCTCGAGCTTGTCTCTCTTGAGGACAATCGCTCTCGCACACCCAATAAACCCTCAATGGCGAAAGAAAAGAAAAACGATGGAGCAGACGATCCTATCAGTGTGTTGCTTGAGCAAGCTCTCACGCGACAGAGGGACGAAATGATGGAGAATTTTGCCCACATCCTTCAACGCCTGCCGATAGCATCAGGTGCATATTCATCAAGTGGCCACTTTGGAGGCACCTCACCTTTCAAGGTACAAGTTAACTTTGATATTCCTGTATTTGAAGGACAAATAGACGCAGAAGCCCTAGAAAAATGGTTAACTCTGCTAGAACGTTATTTATCTGTTCACGATTTTTCTGACAAAGAAAAGATCACCTTCACACTCCTTAAATCTCTCCCTCATGTCAAACATTGGTGGGAAACTTACTGGGAGAAAAGTTCCACAGAGGAGTCTGGAATATATGGGGCCGATCCCACTTGGGATTTTTTTGTGGATGCGGTAAAGGAACAGTATTACCCTGTTGGCAACTATGAGGACCAGTACATGAGATGGACCACACTGCGGCAAGAGAGGGGCCAATCAGTTCCAGAGTTCACCAATTGCTTCCATACCTTGCACACCAAGCTGGGTATCAAGGACTTTGAACGACATTTGGTTCTAAAATACCGTGGGGCTCCACACAGATACATCCAAACTGAAATGGATTTTCTGGACATCTCATCACTCGGTGCTGCCTATCGATATGCTATTAAAATCGAGCAGAAATTTAAGCACCAGAACAAACGGGAGTTCGGGTCTGCAAATCCACAACAACCAAAGTATGACAAAGACAACTCTAACAAACAGTCTCCTGAAAACTAGTCCAAGCCATAGGAAAAGAAGGGTCACGGGAAGACAAAGAAGGACACTGGAAAATGGTGTGATTTCCACAAAAGCCCCTGGCACAACACCGATGAATGTCGCTCAAAATAGTCATTGGTGGCCTAGATCAAAGACAAGGAGCCGAACCCTGATTCAAAATCTGATTATGAAAATACTGGTAAAATACAGATCATCGACGCAGACCCCACTGCTATTGTCGTGACCGCAACAATTCAACCAGAAGAACCAACAGATCCAGAAGAGGGGAAGCGCCTTTTTCATTCATAGATGTGGGTGAAGGGGACCCCGCTGCATTTTATTGTTGATAGCGGAAGCCAAAATAACCTCATCTCAGCAAAGGTCATAAAACAATTGGGATTGTCAGCAACACCACACCCGCAACCATACAGCATCGGGTGGCTTCGCCAAGGACGAGATCTTCATGTCAGCCAACAATGTCGATTTCTATACGACATCCAACCCTTCAAGGATGAGGTATTATGTGATGTTGCCCCACTGGATGTCTGTGATGTTCTCTTGGGCTAGCCATATATGTGGAAACGCCATGCTATCTATGAGTCTCGACCCCGTAGTGTCATTATTACTATGGGGGGTCATCTCTATAGGATACCAGAGGTAGTTCCAACTACTGCCCCACCTAAACAGTGCTGGAAGGTAGTATCTCATACTACAAAATTCATCTTCTCCACAATCTGTTCAAAAGGGGAACAAAAGGATACTGCAACCACCACAGCTTCGGCCCAAGCACCTTCTATCCAACATAAGCAGGTCGACAAGGTTGCAACGAAGCACAAATATTTCTTCTGCACACAGTCATCTAAAATAGCCAGACTGGTTAAAAAGTCCCAAACCTTCCAACCAAAGGTTCATGATAGCTTTCAACAAGCTAAGCAACGCCACTTCTCCAGCAAGGCAAGCAGATCACCAAGATTCAGATTCAACAATCACTTTCCCCTCTCCCCTGAGAACTCAATGCAATGGATACCATTGCTTCCTAACGAGGGAGGATTGATCCAGGTGGATATCGGTGGCCACCCACCTTCTCCAACTTGCCCAAAACATGTTTTTTGCAATTTTGGTAATTTACTATTTTTAGCAGTTTTTAACTTCTGGGGCCATTTTGAGGCCTTAAACGATGGTTTTTGAGAAAACGGGGAGCAACATGGATCGTAAAAGGGATGAAAAATTAGAGAAAGAAATGTTCAATGAAGAAATAGAAAATGAACCATATGAGTCTAAGAAAATGAATGGTCTAGACGATAGATTGGTCATTTCTGTAAGTCTTAAGGTCCAAGGATATCTGTAGTATACATTAGATGCACAACTTGATACAGGTGCCATGAATTCCTGTGCAAAGCATGGAGCTATACCAGCTTACTATTGGCAACCAATTGATATCTCTTTTAGAGCTGTCAACAAGTCTGAAATCAAGATTAAGTACATTGCCCCAAACTTTCCTATATTAATTCAAGAAGCCAAAGTAACAGTTACACTCTATTGCTATGATACTAGTGCAGATATATTACTAGGACAAGATTTTGTAAATAAATGTTTGCCTTTTGTTATAGGTAGTGACTTTGTACAGCTTACAGTTTTGGGTAAAGCAATTAAGGTACCCAACAAATCTTGTTATGAAACAAGAATAACAGTTAAGCAAACTTTCCAGCAAGTTGAAAAATCTGCTAGTAGTCTAATCCATATTCAGAAAATCATTGGTCATACTGAAAAGCATGGTAGTGAAATGATAAAGGATATCAAGGATAAAATAGAAAAGGATTGTACATCAGAATATCCCAATGCTTTTTGGACCAGAGAAAAGTATTTTGTCATCTTTCCCTATAAAGAAAATTACACCCCAAAGCCGCAAAAAGCTTCTGCAAACCACATGTCTCCAACAGAATGTGAGTATTGCCAGAAAGAAATTACAGCGCTCCTAGAAAGAAAATTGATAGAAATTAGTAGAAGCCCTTGGGCTTGTCCTGCTTTTTATGTCAATAAGCACAGTGAGCAAAAGCAAGGAAAACCCAGAATGGTAATCAATTATAGAGCCTTGAATGATGCTCTGCTTCCAATCAAGTTTCCCTTACCATCAAAATAATTGTTGTTTTCTAAAATTGGGAAGTGTAATGTGTTCAACAAATTTGATTTAAAAAGTGGTTTCTGGCAGATTGGTATAATTCCCAAAGACAGATACAAGACGGCTTTTGTTGTCCCAAATGGCCAGTACCAATGGAAAGTGATGCCTTTTGGTTTGAAGAATGCTCCATCAGAATTTTAGAAGAGAATGGATGACATCTTCAAACATCTCAATTTTGTTATTGTATATATTGATGATTTGCTTGTTTGTTCTGTAGATTGTAGATCTCATGTACAACATCTCAAAGTTGTTTATGATCTCCTATTTAAACATGGTTTGGTGCTCAGTCATTCAAAGCTTTGTTGGGCACAAACAAAAATCAAATACCTCGGCTTGATCTTGTCTAAAGGTGAAGTAGAATTACAAGATCATGTCTTAAAAAAGATTACTGAATTCCCTGATGAAATCTTAGATCTGAAACAGCTACACAGGTTCCTTGGTTGCTTGAACTACATCCGATAGTTTTATGAGAATCAAGCTAAGGATGTTAGAATACTTCAGAAAATATTAAGCAAAGTTCTGCCATGGAATCACAAGATGACACAAGCTGTTCAAATCATAAAGAAAAAGATCCAGAATTTACCTAGGCTACATCTTCCAGATATGGCTTTTCAGCTTGTACTTGAAACTGATGCCTCAAATGACACTTGGGAAACAGTCTTATTACAGAAGAATGGTACTAAGTTGGAAGAAGTGTGTATATACACTTCAGGTTTCTTTAGTGATACAGAATCAAGATACCCTTCATCACACAAAGAGATTCTTGCTGTCAAGAATGGAATTAAAAAATTCAGACTATTCTTAAAACCTGTACATTTTATTGTAATAATAGATCTGAAACATATGAAGGGCATGCTATCTAATCAACATCTGTTGGAATAGGGAAACAACTAAATTTTGCAATGGAGTCTTTGGCTTGACGGATTTGATTTCGAAATCCATTATAAGCCCGGGAAAAATAATTTTGTTGCTGATCTTCTTACCAGAGAAGCTGCTCCCCATACAAAGAAAGACAAGACCATTAAATGGCTTCATCCTCCTTGAGCATAAGGGATGTTCCTCCACCTGGATTCAAATGGATCCTTGTGTGTGCAAATTGTAAATATTGTTACTGCTTTGATTGCTTAAGTTGTAGTATTAAGTCCTGTCCAACTTGTATAAATATTCTGAATAAATGGGTACAAACATGTAACCATTATGTTTCCTATTTCGATTACTTCAAAATGAGCCATAATATGGCAAGGGGATCAATCACAGGAGGACCAATGCAAGGAAAGATATATATCTTACTTTATACACCTTGTATTACATATGAAGATTATTGCAAAATAATGTTACAGGTGAAATATGATGGTTGTTGTTGGATAATCTTTGAATGCTCAACGTTCAAAGAATCTCAGATCTAGTGGTCTGGATGGTTGTATATTCTATTCTAGAATTACTGTCCCAGAGATATTCTCTTCTTTGGAAGCAGTAAGGATGATTTCAAACACTGGTTCAGAGAAGAAATCGAAGAAGCTGCTCATTACGAAGGATGGTTTGTTTTCAACTTATCATTCCAAGGAAGTGAGCTAAATTTTAAAAAGTTTGAACCACCTCAGCCTCTAACATATAAAGTTAGCAGTGAATACTATGGTGACTTATGTGTTCTAGAAGACGAGCTTATTCCAGCCATGCAAGGATCTCCTTTTTATAAGTGCTTTAGTGGGCTACCACCATTTTCTCATGAACATAGCTCTCCACCAAGCAATCACTTCGATTATGGCAGTGATGGATCATTTGATTCTATTGTTGAATATAATATAATTAATTGTATGGAAGCATGATGGGCCTAGTGGTCACTATTTTGTAATAATGATGAATTGATTCCTTTCATGTCTAACGGGCCGACAGTGGTGTCCCGTTAGTTCCGTGGGTTCCTGTAGAACTCCACTGTGTAGTCATGTGATTCAAGTATTCGTATTATTAGATTTGCGAATATTTACTTTTGATCTGTCATTCCGTAAAAGTCAGTATGGGTCCCCATATGGCCGAGCCTCTAAGGGACGAGATAACAACTGTAGTCCACAGCTGCCCCATCCACTTGAAGGAATCTTGTTTTACAGGCAGTTGCCAGTTTATGTCTACCGACAACCTGTTAAAATCAGTATAAATAAGCCTCTTCTCCTCTCATTTAGGCATTCGAAAATAGAGTGAGTAAGAGAGAGTTTTTGTCAGAATCTTAGAGTTTTATAGTGTGTCCGAGCAGTGTGTATCCTCTTCACTCGCCTTCGGGAACTTGTGAATGAAAAACACTGATCTCAAGTGTATTGTTCTAGTCTCTATCATATGAGTCCGATCCCCAAAAGTTGTAGTTCTCGGATAGATATTTCCAACGAGCTATTGAGTGCCCCAAACAGAGATCGTATGCAAAAGTTACGCCCCTGGGAAGTTGACGTATCAACTATCCCCATCGGGGCCCACAAACCTTTTGTCTTTTCATCTTCCGGGGTTAGGGTTTTGGATTTTACTTATGTTAAAAAGGCCCTTAGAGCCTCATTGTAATAATCATCTTCTTGCGAATGCGAGTAGCTGTCACATCTCTTCTCAGAGATAAGCTACCACCATTCTAGTGAGTCTTTCACTCTGTACTTTTACAGTCTCTGTACATTTATTTCATTAATAGAAATTGTGTATTACTGTATATCTGTGGCTCTTGTTATATTTCCGCTATATCTCTGTTATATTGTTGTCTCTCTTACAATATCTTTGAATATTTCTGTATTATATCTCCGCTCTCATTTCGTGCCGAAAATAATCCAGATCAGCAGTGACTGGAGGCTTCGATATATCTACTCCCTCCAAGCCTATTTGTTCCACCCTTGTCTTTTCCATGTGGATCGCCATGACCAACTATTCCGCCTTGTCCTGCAGAGGCTCCAACTGAGTTTGTCTTGCAATTTTCTGCGCCTACATTGCTTTCTCCTTTGCTTGTAGGCTCTTCATTTCTGCAACTGTCTTAATTTTTTCTGGAAGTGACATTGTCTTCTGTCGCTATTTTAAGTCTACCATTACTGCATGTACCTTCTCTTCCCTTTCTTGCATGTCTTGAAAGCTTCCATCTTCTAAGAGTTGTTTCCACAACTGGCCACTTTTTTCGAGCAACTCTGTCATCCTATGTATGGTCTATGCTATACTTTTCACAGATTCTGTTGCATCTTATTCTCGCTACGCTCTTACTTCTGGAGGAGTAGTGGGTACTGCGTGCTCCTCTTTTTGTGTCTGTCAACAATTTTCCAGCATGCAGTGTCTTCAACACTGGTTTTTCTGCGATGCACTGTTAATGCTAAATCTATTACATCAAAAACCCTCTAATATTCTTCTATCTTTTTGTCTTTTGTTATATTTCTTCTTTTTATGGATTTTTGTCTTTTTCTTCTAACATATACTATATACAATATGTACACCCATACCTTCTCTCTCTGTTTTTACCTCAGGTTGTTTGGTCGACTGTCTTGATACAGTTTCAGTCGACTTCCATTCACCAATCCTCTGAGATTATTCCCTGAAAGATCTTTCATTTTCACATCACCTTTATTTGTGATGGCCTCTACCTAATAAGGCCCTAACTAGTTCATTTTGAACTTCCTTGGGTGTTGTAGATATCTGTTGTCATAAAGGAGAACTAGATTTCCTTCCTTAAATCTTTTCTTCTTTATGTGCCTATCATGCCAAGCTTTGTCCTTTTCTTTCTGTACCTCCTGATGAAATCCTGCTAAAATTCTGTCTTCGTCCAACTTCATCAGCTGATCCAATCTTTCTTGCACAACACCTTCTTCTGTCATGTTGGTGATTGCTGCAATGCACATACTAGGTATTAAATAATCCAATGGAACCACTGCTTCTTTCCCATACACCAATTTGAATGGTGTTTGTCCTATAAGATTCTTGCATGTATTCCTGTAAGCCCATAACACTATTGATACCTTCAAATCCTAATCATCCCTGTTCACATTGCAAATATTTGTCAATGCATTCTCTAGAATCTTGTTAAAATATTCCACTGTACCATTTTCGTGGGGATGGTAAGGTGTGATATTATGATGATATATCTTGAATTCTTCTGTCATAAATCTGATTGTACTATTAATAAAATGAATTCCATGATCACTCAACAAAATTCTAGGACATCCAAATCTGGTCACCACATTCTCAAAGAGAAACCGTGCTGCAGTGTTTGTGCTGCAATCCTTCACTGGGGCTGCTTCTTCCCACCTGGTTAAGTATTTTGTCGCAGTAATGATGTATCTGGCTCTTGATCTCCTTGTTGGTGGATTGATGGGTCTAATGAAATCCACAACCCATATATCAAACACTTGTAAGGTTACTTGGGGCATAAGTGGCATTTCATCCCTTTTGGATGGTTTTCCCACCCTCTGAAAGACATCACAGGTCTAACAATATTCCTTTTCATCCTTATGTACTGTAGGCCAACATATTCCCACGTGCAATACCTTCTGTGCTATAGGATTTCCTGCACAATGCCCTCCAACTTTTCCTTCATTTGCTTCTGCTAGCAGCATGGAGATTTCATGCTCTATCACACATCTTCTCAGAATTCCATCTGCACCTAACTTGTATAAATGAACTGCAATCAACTGATAGTCTGCAATGCGCACTACCAACTGCTTTTTCAGCGCGATAGTAAATTCCTTGGGAGCCATTCCTGTGCTAAAAAATCCAACAATGTCAACAAAATAATCATCAAAACTCTGAATAGAAAATAAGTTTGCATCAGAAAAATTCTCCTCCAAGTTCTTTGGCTCCTCTCCATAAGTAATTCTTGATAGATGATCTGGTCTTGCATTCAGATTCCATGGTTTTACTATGATTTCAAAATCATATTCCTGAAACAATAACAACCATCTACAGATCCTTCCCCCCAACACTGGCTTGTTAACTAGGTACTTCAACGCAATCTAGTAGAGACTTCATGCAATCTTTGCTGCCAGTTTTCTACTCCAGTATCTGAATCTGACATGTCGGAATATATACTCCTCCAATCGAGTACTCCATCTACATTTGGATTCACATAATCTTCCTCTCACATAGTAGTCCTATACAACTGATTTATATCATCCTCTAGAACACAATCATGCACAGGTTCTACATACCTTTCACAATCCGAGGGATAAAGGTGCTACTACCCTGAAGTTCCCAGCTTCAAATATTATCTTTCTCGTCTTCAAATTAATTATGGCCTGATTATCAAAAGCCCAATCAATTCCCAATAGTGTTGGAAATGGTTAAGACTCATCCACCATATCAATTACTTCAAAATCTATTGTGGTGCGCACACCATCTATATCCATTGTTGCATTCTTCAATCTACCTATGGGAATCACTCTCTGTTGATTTTCTAGCTTCAACTAGATATTGGAATACCCTAGTGTAGGTTCTCCCATTGCTTCCCAAGTCTTCTTTGGAAAGATGTTGACATCTGACCCTAAGTCTACGATAACATTTCCCATATTAAAGTCTCCTATATTTGCATTCAACCTGAACTCTCTGATAGTTCTTTTCTTTCTATGGACTTGATTGATACTCTTTGGTTATGTTCCTATACATTCTTCTATACTATATTTCTCAAGCATATTTTTAAACAAATCCATGACATTCTTATCATTAAGTAATTTAAAGCAAGATTCCAAGAAATTCTTTAAGTTACTTTCTTTGTTTTCTCTCCCTTGTAAGTATGATCCAAAGACTGAGGCATATAAAAAATAGGAGTATCATACCTCTACGCAGTGTTTGATGTGGATTCTTCATTCTCCTTCAAAAACTCATTCTTTTCTTCCTTGAAAGTTTCCTTCTCCTTATTTGCATCAAACTGTTGTTGTGGCTGAGTTTTCTTCTGAATCCAAAACTGGGATTCCTTATTCTGATCCCGTGCATCAACTCCTATCTTAACTCCTCCTCTAGTCACTATATTGATGTTCCTCCCAGGATCCCTTATTTCTGCAACAATCCACTAAACATTTCGGTTATTCAGATTCCTCTTCTCTTATATCTTTGTCATCAACTTCAAGCATTATTTTGTCACGTAATCTACTGCGCGACAGTACACACATGTTGTTGTTGGTTAAGGACAATCTCTGGCATAATTTCCTTGTTGTAGACAATTATGGCAGATAATAATACCTCTTCCTCTGCCCATTACTCCTCTTCCTCTACCTTTGAATCCTCCTCTGTTCCCCTATGGATCCATGTTCTGTTGATGATATTGTGGTGCCTGATTATACTGCGAGGTTTCTTGAAACTGTGGCACTACTTGAAATTGATGTGTGTTGCTGAAATGTGGCGCAATATGTCCTTCCATCAACTCAGCCTGCATCCTGTATGCATTTGAGGTTCTTTCCTTCATTAACTCCAAAGTTCTACAATTTTTGTCTTCATGTCCTACCGACTTACAAAAGTTACAGAAAGTACTCTTCAGTTATGTCTTGTACTTCTTCATCATAGGGAAGTGATAAGGATCATTCCCATGTGTCGTGCATATTTCACACCAAGGCCCTCATGTAGGAAATGGATTTGGAAGCCCTACTCCCAGGTACTGTGCAAATTTCAGACACTCGTTCTTGTGATGTCCCTCTGATCTGCATAGGGTACACCACACAACTTCTCTTTTCTCCCTACTTTTATTTTGGTTCAATTGCACTGTCAAGTTATTCAGATCTTCTTTCAGCTCCTGTATAGTTGGATATGTCTTCTTATACTGATTCTCTTCTAACTGCATCGCTGCTCGCAGTGCCTCTGCTTGGTTTTGAAATTTCTGTTGTCTCAATGGATATTTAAAGTGTGGCAACAAATAATTTATAAACAACTGTTTGTGATGCATATCGAAAATGGGATACTTCAGTTTACCTTTCAATGTCTTGAACTTTTGATCAATGTCCCATATAGATTCTCCTAGTTTTTTTCTAACCTCAATCATGTCATTCATAAACTGATCCTCTGATTTTGGCCTCTGAAACTCAATGATTAATGCCTACTTGATCTCTGCTACTGCTCTCGGTGCATCCTATGGATTGTTTACTGCTAGGTTCATATACCAATCCAACGCGCATTTTCTGAACGTTATTGCTAACTGCGCTACTTTTTCTTCCTCATCAGTGACTCTTTTCACTTCCCATATTCACTCACACACATATAGGTGCTTCTTTGGTTGTTTTGTTCCATCCCCATGAAACTATGGTAATCTTATCATTGGATCTACGCCTTCCATTGTTGAATGTGTTGTACCTTCTCTACACGGTACTACTATCTATGTACTGTTGTTCAGACTTGAACTTCCACTGGTGTTGCTACTGGTACTTCCCCTTATACCACTACCTGTACTGTTGTTGGTACTCCTACTTTTACCCTCACTTCTATTCTGACTCCTAGCTTCCTTTGACCATCAGTCACTTGTTCTCTAACAATTCTTTCTTTGTTGATGTGTTAATCGTACATGGGGTTGTAGGTTCTACACTGATTCATATCTGGACAGGGGTATTTTCTTCCTCATTAGATCCTGCTCCTCTAGTCTTTCTTTCATATGTGGGGTGAAATTTTTCTTCAATGTGATCCACAACACATAGATCCTTTACCTCTTCCTTATCACTCTCCAAGCCTTCCCTCTCAACTACTGCTATTTTCTTCCTATTGAGATTATACTGGTAGGGTCTTCCATTGTGCTTTGTTCCTGTCTTCTGCATAATATCACAGATCTCCTATTGATTCATCATAATATGATCTTTCTCTTTACTGCACTCTTCTCTATCCATTTCCCCCTCCATCTCATACCTTCCTTAGTGTGTTCCCTAACTCCCCCATGCACGCAGGGTTGTTTCGATGTCTGATTCCATGGTTAATATCCCTTTATTATGCAATAATCTCTTGATCGAAGTGTACAATGACCTGATGTACCTTCCCCTTGGACCCTTAAGAAAATCCCACTATTCTACACTATAATAATTTGATGTACATGTTGCAAACTCAGAGATATACCCCACTACAATGTTGTCTAGCCAGAAATCTATTGCATGCGTGAATTTATTTACCCCTTTCAACCGTGTGATACTTCCTTCTTTCCACTCCACTGATATAAATTTGTTTTTCGAATGTGTATCTTTCAACCGTGTTATCCAATATTGCAATAGCGTGGGAAACTCACTAAAGAAACTCTCGTGTATTTCGCTAAATACATATCTTTCCAAATACTGTCTTGGCTTAAACCTAGAGCTTCTATTATCTTTATGGGAAAACTCTAGTTCTTTGAATTGTCAACCATCTTTCAATCTCTGCTTTTGTGGGGTTCCAACCTAAAAAAATTCCCTTTCTTAAGCCCTCGCACTATACTGTGTGATACATCCCTCCCGATCTAATCTTCTAAGTTCCAACCGACAATGGAACCATTGTTGGTTTTACTTTTGGGCTAACCTAGGTTCTAACTACAAGATTACCAACTTCCCTTCAACCATTGGCCCTTTTGGATACTAGAAGGAAACACAGTGCACAGAGTGCACTGCACAGTCTCACCTAAGATGGATTCTATGGGTGGCCTCAAGACTCAGATGTCTGCAACCATGCGATGGGATGTGTTTTTCTCTCAGAGACATTAGATCCACTCAACTGCTAACCCTCGAATACCCATACATTATGCTAATGCTAACTCTTACCAGTGACACAATATATGACCGACAGACTTCATTAACCATTATAACCACATGTATTCCATGATAAATATTTATTTACTATAGCATAAGCTTTAGATCTAAAAGCTAGCTATAACCTTCATTTAATTAGAGTTATTCTGCAGATTCCATTAGTTCATTCTTAGTGCACACTTCTATTTCCTTTATCATTTATCATGTTCATCATAAACTTACTAAAGAAAATACAATCATAAACAATGCATACATTCACACAAAACACAGAAATACCGTGGTTCACCCCCACCCTGGTGCTAGGTCCAAAAAGATTTGTCGCTTCTTCTCTTTATTCATGTTCTTGCAAAATCTAGTGTCGTGCATTGTACAATCCTTCCTTCATTACATTCGATCTCCAAATATTGCATCATTCTCTCGACAATATACACTTCTAACAGACATACAACAACAGCAATGACAATGACAATGATGATCACCCTCTCATCGTCCTAATACATTTTACTTATACAAAACTTGGGACAAAGCCCTTACAAAAACCCTAACCCTAAGAGGATTAGGTTTTTCCAGTTTCTCCTTGACTTAATATTGGCTGGTCCTTGATCCAGTGTGGCTCCAAGTTGGTGCTTGTCCACTTTCCAACTGCTCCGTAGTATTTTATACACATTGTAACTGCTTTTCTCGCCATCACTTTTCCTCTTTTTTACGACGCTGCTTTTCCTCTATTTTAGGTGCGCTCCCTATTTTTCGGCGCTGTCTTGATTCCTTAAAAAATTCCTTGATTCTCCCCAAAATTGGCCTGTGCCAACACTCGCCTCTGCTCAACACCAATCCTCATTCTGCCAGACTTGCAATGACCATTTGAGATTGAGACAGATGCTTCCGATTATGCTATTGATGCAATCCTCACTCAACATGGGAATTTGGTAGCCTGCCACAGTGAAACTCTATCTGATGTTGTTATAAGACACCCTAGCTATGACAAAGAGATGTAGTCCATTGTGAAAGTGTGTTGACAGTGGAAGCATTGCATTCTGGGGAAGGAAACAATCATCCACACTGATCACGGTCCTATGCAATTTATGCAGACACAAGGAAAGTTACAAAATGACCACCATCAGAAGTGGTCCATGTACATGCAACAATTCCACTTTAATATCAAGTATAAGAAGGGTGGCACCAACCATGTCGCAGATTGCCTCAGTCAAACCCTAATGGAAACACTAAACACAATTCTTAACTGCTGTGGACATGAGACATTTGGATGGACACAATTATATAATACTGACGACAAATTTGTTACTTCTTATCAGACATTGAGCATAGGAAAAAAAGATCCCAACTTTCATCTTGAGGATGGATTATTATGCCATCTGATCCATCTCTGTGTTCCTTCAAGAGAGCGTGCAAAGATGATCAGGGAAGCTCATTACAGTCGGGCGACATGACATTTTGGTGCAGAAAATAGAGTGGCAGTACTGCAAAATCATTTTTATTGGCCAAAGCTTCAACAAGATGTTCACAAGTACATCGGATCCTGCACCTCCCGTGCCATTTCCAAGCCCAACATCAAGAAACAGGGGCTATACACCCCTTTTCCTACTCCAGATAGGTTTTTCTAGTCCATCTCCATGGACTACATGTCCAGTCTGCCTTCAACTGAGCATGGGAATGACTATGTCTTCATGGTTGTTGATCAATTCTCTAAGATGACAAGTTTGGCACCCTGCAAGAAGAGCATCACAACTGATGCCACCGCCAAGCTCTTCTTCACACATGTTTGGGTTCATTTTGGGCTACTACAAACTATCATCTCTGATTGAGATAGTAGGTTCCTAAGCACCTTTTGGTCCAACCTATGGTCAATGATGGACACCAAGCTGACCAAATAGACTGGCTTCCACCCACATAGTGATGAAAAAATAGAGGTAGTCAACATGATGATTGCCCATATTCTGCGAATGTATAATTCCAAACATCCACACACATGGGATGAAATCCTTCCTTATGTTCAAAATAGCTACAACAGAGCCCTCCACAACTCTATTGGCCACAACCCTTTTCAAGTGTGCATGGGGTTCCAACCATTGGCCCCCATTGACATAGATCTTCCCATTGAAGCTGCACAAGAAGAGTCCTCCCATGCTCAGATAGAGGCTGATTGGGCAGAAAAATTTGTTGATTGCAGAAAGCCAATGCCAAGTACAAGCAACACCACGATCAACAACGCGTACCACACAAATTTCAGGTGGGAGATAAGGTCTGGTTGCATTTGCAGAAAGAGTGCCTCACATGACCCCATCAAAATCTTATCCCACTATGATACAGGCCTTACACCACCACCAAGGTTGTGGGTGAGAATTCTTTTTGAATTATGTATTCCTCCTTTCCTTGGCTTGCACCCAATATTTAACGTGGAACTGCTCCGACCATATTTTCCACCTCTCCTGGACACTTCAGATGCGAATGAGCAGTTGGCCCCTACGAAAATCAATCCTTCTTGCATCGAAAATGTGGAATTTGATTGGATCATGGACACCAATATAAAGTACACCCACCATCAGACTATCAAACTCTATTGGGTCGTCAAAGCAGGGCAATTTCTTCATCAGGGAAAGTGGCTCACCAGAGGTCAGATTCAATAGAAGTTTCCTCATTTGCTGCAAGCACTTGACACTATGGATACCATTTCTTACTAAGGGGGGAGGAATGATCCAGGTGGATATTGGTGGCCACCCACCTATTCCACTGGCTCAAAGAACAATTTTCATGTTGGCAGTTTTTTTCTAGTTTTTCGGGTCCCAAACTTCCA
>ML779139.1:0-13227 GCA_009831015.1 Picea engelmannii
TTCGAATTTCACTTTCAAAGGAACAGATCAAAGAGCCTTGGAAGGCTAGGCTACACTTCATCAACTTTCAACCAATGTTTGAAGACCAAAAGATAGAGGTTGACCTCATCTTCAGGAGCTCTCCTTATCTTTTGTGAATTAGTTTTGACTTTCTATTTTTAGAATATCAGATCCATTGTTTTAGGATCTGAAACTGATTGTAAGAGGCTATAAAGCCAAATACATTTGGAGCTCTAAGGGGTTCGACTTTGAATACTATGATGTTGCCTCTGTAACACACAGACTTATTCTTATTTTATGAAAATTTTCAAGCTTCTTTCAGTTGGGTGGTCAGATTTTCTTCTTCTGTTTTCTTATAGTTTATGAGTGAAAGTTCTTTGCTGATGCTCATTCAATTTTGCAGTGATTGTCATCTCACTGGTTAATTGTTTTAGTTGATGATCATAATCTATTCCCTCGGTTATTAAACCCATTGTACTTGTTGGTATGAAGTGTAATATGGTGTAATAGCTGATTTCTTCCCTCATTTAATCAAACTTTGTCTGACTACATGGCTAGAAAGCCTTGTGAGATTTCATATTTCTAGACAGTCTTGAAACACAGTCCATCCCTTGGATATTCATTTTGATCCATAAACCCTTTCAATTATTAAGAAAATATTTCCAGAAAAAGTTAGTTACCAGGCATCTCCGACTTATAGCCTAGGAGAGTTTCCTAGAGTGATAACACCTGTAATGAATAAAGATCTAAAAATGGTACAAAATAATATTCAGTTTATTTTATACAATTCCTCCATATTTAACTACTTGGAACCTCTCATAAAAGGAGTTATAGAAAAAATGGCATACCTTGTTGAATTTTGGCTTATTCTAGAGAGCGAACTTGTAGAGCATGCCTTGCACAGAATATTTGTTGTATGGATATGAAAATTCTACATAGAATACTACATACTGTACTCTAACCAATACATTTTGTCTTAATGAATTTGTATCTTTTATGAACAAGTTATGACGTTTTTACCCGAAACACATGTTTTAGAATAGTTTTAGGACTAGCCACAAACCCTATTTTCCACGGCGTGTAACTCCAAAAATACAATGACCCACAACCTGAAATTTTCATCATAGTTATGGCTATGTTTCCTCAATGGCCTCCCAATTTCACTGTTTGAATCATTCTAGAAAAAAAATTATTGTGAAAATGGTGAGATGACCTGTAAATAAAATACCTTAGAAAGCATCATCAAAAAGAGTTTATTTTCCCTTGAATTTCGGTCTTCTTTAATTCACCTTCCCTATGAAATTCAACTCAGATATCCTTTGTTTACCTCAATAACCTGTATATATTCAATATTCTAAAGTGTTATTAAAATGAGATAGCATTTTCTTTTCTTTATACTTTCATGTAGCTTCCTCAAGGGGTTACCTTTTAACCATCTTAACCCACTTTCCTTATTTTAGGGTTAACCAAATTTTAACCACTTGTCCAATTCGTAATTTATCCATTAACTTTATTATTTAAATAATTTATTTTGTATCCACTTTTACTTATAGTACATTCATCACTTCACTTTACCTCATGGGGTTACCTTCTAACCATCTTAAACCACTTTCCTTATTTTAGGGCTAACCCACTTCTAACCACTTGTCCACTTAGTAATTTCTCCGTTAACTTTATCATTTAAATAATTTCTTTTGTATTCACTTTGAATTATAGTATACTCATGACTTCACTTTATTATTTACCTTCTAAAATATCTTAGACCACTTTGACTACTTTGACCTTTTGGGGCTTCTAGATGACTCATGAGGGTTCTCCAACTTCACATGGCCATAACTCTCTAATCGTGAGGAGTTATGTGACGTTCCACATACCATCGGAAATGGCATGAAATTTCCTATCCATATAGAATAGTCTTACCTAAAAACATATCAAAATGCATACCACTATCCATAAAACAAACTTCGGTCCATTACCCAAACCTTTGTGCCACCGGAATTTTCTACCGAACTTTCTTCAAGTGTTGACATCAATGACAACCAAACCAAATAATCAACATAGAGACCACAGGTTGTACCAGAAGGTACAGAAGAACCTAATATTCCTAACTAAAATAATGGTCCATAGTAGCCAAAAATGAACCCAAACACGCTTAAATAAGAGCTTAGCAATGTCTTCCATTGTGATACTCTTCTTGCACAGTGACAAAATGGCCACCTTAGATAATCAATTGACAAGCACAAATACACAATTGTTACCATGCTTGGTGGGGGGGAAACCTAACATGTAATCCATGGAGACTAACTCCTAGGTATAGTTTATTATAAGTAGAGGAGTGTACAACCCTTTCTTCTTAATGGAAAGTTTAGTGATAGCATAGGTAGTGCATGAGTTGATATCCTTTGTAACTCTATGTCATATTTTTTTTCCAATATAAATATTTATGAAGTACTAGTACTATATTCTCCACACTCAAGTCACCTACCACCTATATTTAATGTGCCTCACACATTGGTTTTTCATGCTCACTTGAAAGAACACAAAGATGGCCTAGATACCATAAAAGTGCATCCTAGAGGTGAAAGTTTGGAACTTGTTTACCTATTCCCAATTTTTTATATGTAGCAACAAAATTAGGGTTGTTTCCATATAATTGGGGCCACCCAAATGTCACATTCCCACAAGAGTTAAGAACTATGGATATCACCACAAATGAGGGACGACTGAAGAAATCCGCAACACAGGTTTTGTTTCCCTTATTGTACTTAATATTCAAGTGGAATTTTTGCAAGTATGTGGACCACTTCTGATGGAAACGATTTTGCAGGTTTCCCTATGTTTGCATGAATTGAATGGGATTGTGATCAATGTAGATGATCATTTCCTTTTCCATAATATAATGATTTCACTGTCATCATTCCTACACAATGGATTACATCTCCCTATCATATGTGGGATATTTGCGAAAAAAATTAGATAGTTTGTTGTTATGATAAGCCACCAGATGTCCATAATGAGTGAGGATTGCACCAATAGCAAATTCAAAGTAATTTGTCTCAATCTTGAATGGTTGTTTCAATTTTGGTAGAGTAAGGATTGGTGCCAAGTAGAGGCAGTGTTTCAGATCCTTGAATGTTTTTTTTGTGACCCAATTCCAGGAAAACTTTTCTTTAGCTCCACCCTTGGTCAATTGGCTTAAGGGCCAAGCAATATGAGATAAGCCCAATGAAAACATATAGTAGAAGTTGGCAAGGCCCAAGAAAATGCAAAGTTTTGTTAGAGTTGTTGAGGCTGGTCAATCGTGAATAACTTGGATCTTGGTTGGGTCCACTTGCGCCCCATGTTCATCCACGATGTATCCTAGATACTGAATTCTATGAATTCCAAATGATCATTTATACATATTGGCATAAATTGTGTTGTCATTGAGTGCTTAATATCTATTGAATGTGTTGAAAATGTTCTACCCAAGTTCTGTTGAAGATGAGGATATCATCCAAATATATGACCACGAAAGAGTTTATGAATGACCACAAGATATCATCCACAATCCTCATGAATGTTGTCGAATCATTATTCAAGCCAAAAGAGATGACTAACCACTAAAAAAGGCCTTCTTTAGAATTGAAGGAGCTCTTACATACATTGGTTTATTGAATGGAGACTTGGTGGTAGCCTGAATTTAGATCAATTTTGGTAAAGCACTTGGAACCCTTAAGTTGATTAAGAAGATTGTCAATATAAGGGATTGGGTATCAATTCTTTATAGTGATTTTGTTGAGGGAACTATAATCAATATAGTTTCTCCATGTCCCATCCTTCTTTTACACCAATCCAGTTGGGCTCCCAAAAGGTGAGGAGCTTGGTTGAATGTGGCACTTTTGGATGAGCTCATGAATTTGAAATTTTATTTCCTCATTCTCCAAAAGAGAGCATTTGTATATTGGACCATTAGGTAAAGGAGCACCAAGTATCAAGTCGAATAAATGTTTGACTTGGTAGTGCAGAGGAACCCCCATAGGTGAAGTGAAGAAATCATTTTATTCCATTACAATCTTGTCCACCTACTTATGCTATGTAGAGAAACCTTGTGTTGAGGTAGTGGTGATCATAGTGACCTTCCATTCACCTTTCGAATGTGTTTATTTTTGTAGCTTCGAGCAGGTATTCTCACGTTCCCTAGGTGTTGGGCATGTTGGAATCATCGTGGGCACCACATAACACTTTCGGTTTGGTAAAAACCCCCTTGGATTTTGAGTTGGGGGCTTGATGATGGGCTTTGTGGGTTTGTGATGGGGCTTCACACCCACATGAAAGTCTAATTTGGTATTGACTTTGTGGAGGAGATTCTCGAGCTAACCCCTAGTCTTTTATAAATAAGAGAGAGGTCATTGTGACATTCCATTATGTATAGTGTGTGGATACATGATGGAGTTGGCATAAGTGACTATGCGCTTTCTCCGAGAGGATTGGTGATTTCAGTAAAGGGAAATTATGCAATGGTGGAAAATCTAGCCTAGGAGAGAGGAAGTCATAGAGAGCGAATCGTATGGAGGTGTCCATACATGTTTTATATATATGTATGTGAGTTGCATGTAGGCATAGTCACATACATATGTGGGTTGCAGGTAGGCACATACACATATGTGCGCAGGTTGCAAGTGGTCACAATCGTGTACATACGTGGGTTCTAGTGGAGTAAAGCACATATGTATGTAGGTTGTAGTAAGGAGAACCATTTACATAGTTTTATGGGTAAGAGTAGGTCTATATAAGATGGCAGGTGACATCATAAGGTCTTACCAGTGGTCTGCAGCAGATTTGTGGGTAGAGGAAGTTCCCAAAAAATTGTTGAGTTTTCTTTTTTTGATTTGTATGGTTATTGGAGGACAAGGTTGTCCTTAGATTTTGGTGAAAATTGTATTGGATGAGAGGACGGGTTTTGTCCTCATATTTGGTGATATTTGTATTGGATGGGAGAGTTGGTTTTTCCCTCAAGATTTATGAATCTGATAAGGTTACAAGAACATAAATATTGTGTCTCATATGGGTTCATGATTCATCTCTTATCTTTTGTGTTTCCATTGCATATAATTTTAGTCAACAATTTTTCAGTGTAAAATTGTTCAGTGATAATAGCTATCATTTTACTGTTAGATCACTAGGAAGCCATTTTCAGATTTGAAAATTAGTCACATAGAGTTGCATTTGAAAATTGATATGGTATTAGAGCTTTGGATATGAAGAGAAGGGGATCAAATTGAGACACATCTTTGGCTACAACATTGGAGGAATGTTTTTCTTGTTCTTGTTCCAGGTAGGCCACAAGTGATGGCTCTGAGAGGGAGATACAATGATAGTTACATGTGGAAACATGTTATATGGTTTATGGTTTGGGACATGGGTTAGTTTTTCTAGATCAGGAGTTGTGCGTTATTGCATCTCAGTGGTGTGGTTGGTTGGGAGTTTTGGTGGATTGGTGGAATCTCGATTTGCAATAGTATGTTGTGTGGTGAGTTTCCAACTCCGAGGATGGACTTATAATGAATTTTCATAGTAATTTGTGATGGGTGAAGCTTAGTTTCTTTGGAATAGATGAGATACCTTCAGACGTTTGGCATGTTGATGAGATAGATTCTTTATTGGGCCAGAGAGTTTCACATTTTCAAGGTGAGATAATGTATGAGGTATTTGACCCAAGAGGATGAGGACACTTGCAGAGATGAGTTGTGGAGGTCTAGAGTGGACTAGAATGAGTGTCCAAAATTTTGGGAATGTTTAGAGAGAGGAAATAGGTTTAGTTGCAGTGTGTACGTAGACACAGAGAGTTTTGTGACTTGGATGATGGAATTGGGAGGCAGTTCATTGGATGGTCGTGAATTGAATGAGCAGGATGCTTAACTTGGAGGATTACATGGATCTTATATAGTGGGAACCACTAGAAAATGATAAGGGCGCATGATTTGTTTGTGAGTTTCATAGTTTTTGACTCATGTATGTATAAGGAGCTTGGTAGGAGGACTAGGTAGGTAGTACAGGGATCTAGAGAAGTGATATTCTAGATGGAGTGAGGGGATGTCTTGAGAGTGGAAAACGTGTTATGGGTGCCAAGAGTTTCTTCCCAACCTCAGGGATTAAGAAGTAGGGATATCCAATGTTACTCCAAGATGGAAATATGTTATTAGATGTTGAGTTGGTGAATGTAGCATTGTGGTGTCTTCCGAGGTTTTGGGAACCTTTTGTGCAGGGGATCTGTGCACGAGAGATATTTCCAGGGTTTGAGAGGATATGGACAAATTGTATCCAGGAGGAGACTCAGTTAGTGCTAAGGGATGATATGGATGGTATGGTGAAGAGTAACAGTGATGAGAATCGGGTCCTTGCAGCTCGCACTAGGAAGGGAAGAAGAGGAATAAGAGGTTCTCTTGGGAGAGGGGCTTCTCCCAAGAGAGAATCATATCCAAAGTCGAGATGGAAGAGGGATATTAGTAATATATGATGCTTTGAGTTCCATGATTTTGGTCATTATGCTTCACAATGTCCACACTGGAGGGGAAGGGGAAGAAGGCATTAGACATCGAAAATAGAGATTGATGAGGTTACAAACAAGTTCCAGAGGGAGATCTTATCGGTCTCCACCCTTTTAGGTATAGTTTCCAGTAGGGGGACTTGGTTGGTGGATAGCGGAGCATATTTCCATATGATAGGTACTAGAGAGTTGCTTAACACTTTCACAAAGGCTGGCTCAGACTTGTGTTTGGAGCTTGTCACTGGATCCAAGCATGTAGTATGAGGATCTGGTACAATATCATTCTGATTGGAGTCAAGAGAGATGATGAGGGTGTCTAATGTGTTATGGGTTCTATAAGTTAGGAGGAGTGTTCTCTCGTTATCGAAGATTGAGAAAAAGGGGTGCCACATATAGTTTCGAGAGGGACAGGTGTTGTTTTTCCCTAGATAATCTAGCTTCAGATCAAATATGATTCTTGGAATTATGGAGGGAAAAATATATAGGCTAAGGAGCTAGCCTATGTATGCTATGGCTATCATGATCAGAGAAAAAGATGAGGAGGATAATATAGCTTCACCAGTGGTGAAGCAGGTAGATCCACTAGTGGTGCAAGATAAGAGGAATCCATAGTTCATAGGGAGTCATCCCTTAGGATCCAGTGGGGAGGAGCAACCTCCCATAACTATGTAGAGGATAGTGGATAGGGAGAAGGTAGCTATGGAGGTTCGGTAGACTCAGAGGAAGTTCAAATTTAGAGGGATTCAGGAGAATTAAAGGGAGTTAGGAGGCTCAAAGGAAGAGTCAACCATTCATAGGTAGTTCCCCCTCAGGTTCAATTGGGAGAGAGACATCTTCCAGGACTGACAAGAAGGTGTCATGGGTTGAGGACGCTAGACAAGAAGTTCAAAGGTGGGAGGCTTCTAGGAGTTGTGTGCCCTACATGGAGGATCTATTTCTTTCAACAAGTTTCACTACAATGACATAGGGAGCAACAAATCAATTGGATTGGAGAGCAGTTGTGATAGTGGATCCAATGCGAGAGACATAGGTACTCCCAGGATGCAAGACCGAGGTTCTTCCAAGTGATTGTGGAGTGTGGTGAGAATACCTCCCTCACTAATAGGGAGTGTTGATTTTTGTAGGTTTGGACATGTATTCTCACATTCCCTAGGTGTTGAGAATGTGGGAATCATCGTGGGCACCACATCACACTTTCAATTTGGTGAAAACCCCCTTGGATTTTGAGTTGGGGGCTTGGGGGATTAATGATGGGATTTGTGGGTTTTTGATGGGGATTCACACCCACATGAAAGTATAATTTGGTGTTCACTTTGTGGAGGGTCTTCTCAAGATAACCCCTAGATTGTATAAATAAGAGAGAGATCGTTATGACATTTCATTATGTAGAGTGTGTGGAGACATTATGCAGTTAGCATAAGTGACTATGTACTTATGCCAAGAGGCTTGGTGATTTCATCAAAGGGAAATTCTGCAATGGTGGTAAATATGGCCTAGGAGAGAGGAAGTCACAGAGAGCGAATTGTACGATGGTTTACATACAAGTTTTATGTATATGTACGCAATTTGTTGGTAGGCACAGTCACGTACATACGTAGGTTACAGGTAGGCACAATCCTGTATGTATGTGGGTTACAGGTGGGCATAGTTGCATACATACACATGTTCTAGTGGATAAAATCAAATATGTACATGGGTTGCAGTAAGGAGAACCACGTACATAGTTTTTTGGGCAAGAGCAGGTTCGTACAGGCTGACATGTGATGTCATAAGATTGTACAAGTGGCCCGCAATAGATTTGTGGGTAGAGGAACTTTCCAGTAATTTGTTGAGGATTTTTTTTTTCTGATTTGTATGGTTATTGGAGGACAATGTTGTCCTCGGATTTTGGTGAAACTTTTATTGGCTGAGAGGACAGGTTTTGTCCTCAGATTTGGTGATATTTGTATTGGCTGGGAAGGTTGGTTTTTCTCTCAAGATTTATGAATTTTATAAGGTTACAAGAGAATAAATATCGTGTCTCATATTTGTTGATGATTCATCTTTGATATTTTCTGTTTTTGTTGCATATAATTCAGTCAATAATTTTCAGTGTAAAATTGTTCAGTGATAACAACTAGGGTTTTATTGTTAAATCACTAGGAAGCAATTTTCATATCTGAAAATTAGTCACATAGAGTTGCATGTGAAAATTGACATACTGAACCATTAATAGGACAATTTTTTCAATATGAGAGATTACCTTTTGGCACTAATTTGTCGAAATCAAGGAAACAACAGTAGTCAAAACTATTTCTGCTACCCTATAGAGCTGGCCTCCCAAAGTAACAGTGACACTACGAGGCCTAGACTCATAGAAATAATGAAATTTTCAATTATAAGGTTTTCCTAAAAGAACATCACAAACTTCAAGTGGGGCATCATCACACAATACCTCATCTTTGCATAGCTTGATGCCATAGGATAAGAGACATTGATGGCTGACGTATAGGTCTAATCCCTAGCTCAACCAATCGATGGTGTATGGTTTGGGGTGTGGCATTGTCGGTAACTTAAATATCTTTATGACCTCCATTGAGATCAAGCTCTTATGGATGTCACTGTAAAAATGAAATGTAGTGGAGCCCCCTTCACCCACATATGTGAATGGAAGAGGTGCTCCCCCTCTTTGGGATCCTATTACAATTTTTGTTGGATATTTGTATTTTTGATGGTAGCACTGGGTTCTTTGTCAATGATCTGATTTACCTTATCCTACTCTAAATCAAAGACTAAGCTAGATTATGATTCTTTTTATTTTAGCTCAACCAAAAATTATTGTTTTGAGTGACATTCAGTAGCATTGTTCCAAGGGATTTTATGGAACTCTCACGACCTTCTAGTGTCCATATTTGACTTCCCATTACCCTTATTTGCTTACAGTTTGGACAAGTTGTCTTCAGGTTGACCATCCTTACTCTATCATTTTGTATATGAGTTAGGGCCACCTTTACCATGTTTCTATTGCAGTGTATTTGTAGACCCAAACTCTCTCTTATTCCTCTACTTACATTTATTCTTGATTTTGGAAACATATCAATAAGTGGATCCTAGTGAGAAGATGTCCAAGAAATCCATCTCTATATGGATTTACCTATGTAGGGAACTACAATACTTCAAAACCAAGTGTCACTAGGAGTCTCTAATACCCAACTTGTATTTAAAGGTACAGAATATATTGGTGTACTTTGTCATCATCTGGTCTCTCTCTTGACGTAGAGTTGTCCATATCATGCACTAGTCAACATGGTTTTCAATAGGGTAGAATTCCTCCTTTAGAAAATAAAATAAAAAAATTCCCAAGTGGGCTTTGTCCTAACTATTGTAGACTCATCTCCATTATGTCTCTCCTAGTATCTTTCCCACCAATATTTAACATGGAGAAGGGCTTAAGGAGTGCAAAGGTGATTTTTTTCAATGTCTAAATTTGTTTGACCAAAGTAATAACCGACCTCTAATAGATTTAACGATTTATACAAAGAATATGCATCTATCTTGTCTTCAAATAAAGGAATGTCAAAGTTTATTTGTACCTTAAAGGGTGTCATGCCTCTAAAATGGTTTCTTGTTGAAGGTGTCTCAGCCATCGTTGGTATTTGTTGAAGGATTTGGGAAAAATTATCCATCATCTTGTTCCTCTATCACACTAGGGATTCCTCAAGCAACAACTTGATAAGATATCCTGCTTCGACATCTCTTTTTTCATCCACTATGGGAGGTCGCTTGGACTAGTGAGAATGGTCCTCCCCAAGTGAAATTAGTTCAAGATCTAACTCTCTATATCCTAACCTCATTAGGGAATTTCATCGAGAAATAACAAAGATAATATTTCTCTGATACCATTGATCTTGATTGTATAGAGAATGAAAAGAAAGATAGGAATATGAATGAAAACTTACACACAAAAATATTTCATAGAGCGTAGTAATACAATGAGAACCAAATTCCATTTCTTAGTGAAATAGGAAAAGAATGTGAAATGCTAAGCAATAAGCAAACTAGCTAGAATGGTAGTAGATTATCTCTAAAGAGAGAGATGTTGGGTATGCTCATTCGTAAGATGATCATTATAAGAGGATGAAATGGCCTTTTAACATGAAGTATTAAACCTGTTAGCACCATCATTTTTTTGGTTAGAGTCAGTCCTAGATGAGTCACGGTCTATGTGTCAAAGCGTGTGAGGTCAGGTACTAAACAAAAAATGGGTCGAAGTCAGCAAGTGTTTGGTCTATCCCTTGGAGTTGGAAAAGGGTGTCATAATCGAACATGTGTAAATTGTAAAGATATTTTCCAGAAGGGTCGGGTCCTGTTAGAAAGGGGGATTTTACGTGCCAAAGGTCGAGGCAAGTTTTTAGATTAAGGGTCATGTCAGAAGATATAATGACCATCATCACCTCATTATGAAGTCAAAAAGGATAAGAAATCATGGCACTCGTATCATGTATACTCTGCAACTCTTATCATATGTACTTTACACACTCCGAAGTGTATCCGTCACACAAGTGTGCTGGGAAAATCTTCATCCTGCTTCAAAACTTCTCGTTACCATGGATTCAGTGTCCTCTGTCATGATTCCATCCCTCACCCATCATTCTACATGTATTTCATTTACCATCCGAGTTTATGCATTATCTATAATTTTTCCTGCAAGCCCTCAGTTTTCTCACTGCGAGAAAGTCGATTGCCATCATCTATGTCGCAAACTGGGTCAGTCAATATTGTCACATTTTTTTCGTCTTAAATCATGGTTCAGATGTTGTTGGAGTTGGTCACAAGCTAGTCTATCGGCTGACAAGTCCTCTCACAATCATCCCCTCATCCTAATAAAAATTTTCACACCCAAATTCTCTTTCGCGCTCCCCTACTGCAATGATCTTGTCATCGTGATTGTCACAACATCGACCTGTTCCTGCACCAAGAGTCTTTGTGGTGCCTGGGGGCCACGCAGTGAATTCCTAAAGTCATTCTTGATTATCGCGCAAAGTTCTTCTACCACCCCTCCAATGGGTCTGGGCTAAGAATATCATTATCCCTTTGTCGTGAAAAGGTGTTGTGGGGAAATAATACCCTACGGACTAGCAAGATAGGGTTAGACTTGCATGCAGATCATGACCTTAAAGAAATCACTTTTAACCTATCACCCCAAAACTCAAACCCCTTTTTCACACACAAGCATGCAAAGGACCTACTAACCTTTTTACTGATGTTTGGTGTAGATCCTCCATTGCGCTTTGTCTGCTTGCTTGCGCTATGCCTTCCAAAGACAATCCTGTAATCAAGACAAAACACTATGCATGCATGCTATTTTTCTACTTAAGGGTTAGAGATTAAGCATAAATTGAATAAAACATATATAACTCATGCATTGGGACAGGAAAAGTATTCTTTATTATTTTCAAGATGAATCAACTTACAATCAATGTTGAGACCATTCATCGTTCCTTGATCCTGATCCTGGGCTCCTCCTCTTCTTTGTCCTCCAACTACTTTGCTTTAATTCTCCTTAATCTTGAGGAAAGGCTAAAGTTTTGGGACAAATGGATTCGGCAATTGGGCAGAGTTTCTTCGCTATCTTTTTCCTCCTCCAAATAGTACCCCTACCCCTTCTTTTATAGGCTAGAAGGAGCTAGGGTTATGGATGAACTCTCGTCCATGCATGGCTGGGAGTTTCAGTTAACTGACCCATAGCTTTTTGTCTCGTCGGCAACTTTCTTGTTTTTGTGCTTTGTTAGGTAAACGCGGGCTGTAGTAGGCCTGCCAGCGTTCCAACGCGTGCAATAGTAGGCCTGCTAGTGTTTCAATGCGTGAAGTAGTGAGTTAGGGCGCGTTTGACTTAACTCAAAAGGATTTTCAAAGAGGTTTCTCAGCAAATGTTTTGGCAATGAAGGGATATGAGTTGGCCTGATGCCAGGTAAGCATGTGTGGTGCAATTTAGGGTTATAACAGATGCCCCCTAATGTGTGAGGTTAGAAGAGCATCTGATGGCCGAAATACATTACCAATCTTTTACCAATGTTTACTGATATGCTGAACGAGGGAGCCTAAGGATCAGGAATCAGGAGGTGCCATCTACAAAATAACAAATGTCTCACCGAGGCGGGTATACCCATGCTCGGGATAAAATAGAACCATGGCTACCAATCAAATACACTGTAGATCCATGTCAAATAACTATAAAGAGTAGCCATGAATAATACACATCGGAGCTACATCTTGAAACCAAAAAGATATACATGTAAAGTATCCATCTCTCAGAAGCTGATTCGGCCTGATGGCTATACTTCAGAGCTCAAGCAGCAACTTCAAAATCTTCTAAAATCGGGTAGGAGTGTAATATGAGTGTACGACTGCACTACCCAGAGGTCTTCGACGGCTCGTCGGTTATGGACTTTGACAGTTTTGATGATCGGACTGAAGGCTTCAGTGATTTCGAATAAAGACTTGATTGGACGTTCAGGATGGCCGGGTATGCGGACAAGAGATATATTGCAGAGGGGCCGACTCAGGATCAGTGAAAAACTTCCCTTGGACAATAGCATGACAAGTGATAAGACTCAGGCAGCATATCTATTAATCATAAGTCTACGAAGCAGGAGGCAACGCAAACTCTCCATATGTTTGGAAGAGTAACCAAACGGTGGAGGACACAACTCTATATA